>AYEL01073899.1:0-64352 GCA_000484575.1 Olivierus martensii
GGATAAAAGGAAGAATACTTCTGACGATAAAACAGGAAACGAGAAAAAGAAGAGGTCAGTAATTACGCTACATCAAAAAAATGGATGTTATTGAGCGAAATAAAAGCGGTACCAACTTCCGCTTTCGATTTGCTATTTTGGTTTTGATTTTAGGCGGTTTGGTTTGATGATGGTATGAGACGCAATTTCTGGTAAGTTATTAATTGATTTGGTGGTTGGTTTGATGATAGTATGAGATGCAATTCCTGGTAAGTTATTAATTTAGATTTTTGATGATGGTATGAGATGCAATTCCTGATAAGTTATTAATTTAGATGGATGAAAACGATGTAAAATGTGAAAATAAATATATTTTAAACAGTTAGTATTGTGGTTATTGAAACACAATTCCTGGTAAGTTATTAATTTAGATGATGAACAACAATGTAAAAATGAAAATAAATATTTACAATAAACTTAACACTAACTGTTTAAGGTTATTCATCGTGAAACTTAGCTAATGGCCGGAATCTCACAAAACGATCCAATTACCATATTTTCCATAGAGTTAATACTTCGATTAGTGCAAATTGAACAATTACCATATTTTCCATAGAGTTAATACTTCGATTAGTGCGAATTCTTAGCAAAAGAAGTTCGTGGAACCAATTATTCGCGCTAATCGAGGCCTACCTGTAATCGTGGAGCCAATTATTCGCACTAATCGAGGCCTATCTGTATGTTATTTGGAGCACTATTGCATAAGTGGCATAGTTTGTTATTAGGAGGATTGCCACCTGTTATAGTCTATACTTTATATCGATCAGATATGAAATAGTAATTAAAATACTTCTAAAACTGCATTATTATTATTGTTTTAATAATAATTTTATAATTATTTAAATATATCATTCTTTGATTAACTATATTTCTTTATTCTATAACGGATGATAATTATTTTAGTGTGCTACTTAAGGAAGGTTCCAAGCCGCAGCTCCGAAAACAATCTTTTTAATTGGTTTTATACAGTAAGACCCCGTATAACGCGGGGGATACGTCCAAGGAAATAAAGCGCTAAATGAAACAGCGTCAAACGAGGTCATTTTAACACGTAAATAATGAGGATAGGTGAAACATAGCATTTTTTTTTTATTTTTTTATTTTGTAGCATGTATTATTACTATTGTATTACATTAATAATTAATGTAATACAGTTATTATACAATATAATTATTATAGACTATTAATTATAGGCATTTTTATTGCTAATATCGATTTGTATTCATAAATCATTCATAAAAAAAATTATAGGCATTTTTATTGCTAATATCGATTTGTATTCATAAATCATTCATGAAAATACCCTAAAATTAGAAATTAAAAAGTTTTAAGAACAGAAAGCAGTACTATAAACAACGAAAAAATATCGATGAAAGAAAAACGTTCTAACTTCGGGAACTATAGTAAGATGGCAGCATTCGGGTTAAAACTAAAATGGGATAATTGTTATTTTTATTAGTTGTAAAATAACATTGATGATGACTGTTCATATATATGAATTCTGACCGCAGCAGACTTTCGTATGTACTGCGCTAATATGAACTCTGGTTATTTTTATTACTGTAAAATAACATTGATGACAGATCATAAATATGAACTCACCGCTAGTGTAAAATAACATTGATGACCGATCATAAATATGAACTCTGACCGCAGACTTTCATATGTTCAGCACTGCACTGATATAAACGCACTGTGAGGCGGCATAGGAGTATCAATGTAACAAATTCCTGCGATTTTGGATTTATGTAAGAATAACGGTTTGAAAATCCACGCCAAAGTAAATCAATATAAATATAGAATTCGGAAAAAACAGTGTTATATCGAAACAGCGTTAAGCGAGGTCTTACTGTATACCATAAATTTTATTTTATATATACTTATACTTCAAGAATTTTCTATGTAAAAACTTTCATAAGTTTCTTTTGACAAGCATACAAATTTTAACTAAAAAACGATGTACAGGATAATTAAAGCATTATAACTTTAACATAGTTCGTGACAAACTATAACAATAAAGCTACATCCTTTATAAGAATCAGTATTTTATCATTTCCATACAAGATTTTTAAAATTTAATATTTTTTATGACTTAATAAGGAACGATCCCTTAAAATTTTAACACTCTATGATATTTGTTTCCTATAACAATAAAGCTACATCCTTTATATGAATCTATAAGAATCAGTATTGTATCATTTCCATACAAGATTTTTAAAATTTAATTTTTTTTATGACTTAATAAGGAACGATCCCTTAAAATTTTAACACTCTATGATATTTGTTTTCCGAAATCTTTTATAGATGATAATGGACAGCGCGAATATACCAAACCATTTTTTAAATAAAAAAATAAAAAATAAAAGTACTAAGATAAATTGAAAATATTTTTTACAAACTAATATTTAAATTAACTGTGAATTTTATAATCTTTTAAAAGCTTTTAAAAATTTATTCCATTAACAAGATTTGAAATTATTTCCTGACTATGATTATTATTATTTTTATTAAATGTAACTTCGTATGTATGAAAATAAATTATAAGAAGATTATTTTAAAAAATCTTTTAATAGAATGTTTAATTCTTTTCAATTATTATTAATGCTTTTAATTTTAACAGAATTATTTTACGTGTGGCATAACAGTGATAATGCCAAACGTATAATTTTGAATTAATTATTATAATTCTGCATATATCATAGGACAGAATTTTTCTTTCAAGTAATTTTGAAAATAGGATTTAATCTAATGTAGAGAGATATATTATTCCAGTTCAAGTGACAAAGCGTGATTATTAATTAAAAATATTTTTATGTTGTATCAATAGATTTTAAATAATTTTTAAATCATTTTTTAAGTCTATTCCTGGACTAAGGCAAGCAAAGATTCTTATTTTAAGTCCTTCTTTACAAAGAGTTGCTTGCATTGCATAAAAATCAAGCTACGATTGTTACAGGACTCCTTACAAGGCACTGTCAGCTATTTTTCATATTACTATTTTTTTCAATAATTCGTTCTAATTATTACGAATTTTTTCAGCATTAAATTCTTGTTATAAAGATTTAATACGGCTTTAATGTAAGTGATCCAGTTGAAGCACACGTTGTACGGAGTCGTCAATTTTTATTACTGGTCGATAGTTTGGTAAAAAGCTTAAAGAAATAAAAGTAGAAGAGATCATTATTAGATTCGAGCCACATATATAACTACGCATTTTATCTGGCAATATTTCATCACAAAATTATAGTCAGTCGATCTAACAGTATAGTTAAAGCTATTGATATGCTATATCATTTATAAAAAATGATGGTTCCTTTTAACGTTCCGTAAATTTCTTCTATTATTAGATTCAAGCCATATATATAACTACGCATTTTATCTGCCAATATTTCATCACAAAATTATCTAACAGTATAGTTAAAGCTATGTGATATGCTATATCATTTATAAAAAATGATGGTTCCTTTTAACGTTCCGTAAATTTCTTCAAATTTTAACTGGATGTACAGTTCTCATATGAGTTAAAACTCTATTATAGAATTCTTTGTAATCTTGTAGACTTTAAGACATCGAGCCGAGTTAATGTTTACGGATTTAGAGCATAATTACACAAAAATTTTACTTTGAATCATTATATAAATTGCCGAAAAGTTAAAAAATGGTTAAGGACCCGTGACGATTGTTCAGCATGCACGTATCAGTCAAAAGTTGCTTCTGTTTGGGTGGAGAACATTAATGAGCCAATATGTAGTCATTGGTGGCCGATTGATTGATTTTGTTTAGTCTAGTAGTAATTATCAGAATCTTTTTTATTAATTGTGAATTTTTATCAATAATTTATTTGCATTAACAGCTAACATAATTAAATTTAATTGATTTGTCATCGAAATATATGTCTGAAATGTCATATATCGCAAAACAGGAGGTATTACTGTGACACGCGTGATGCCGACTATTCTGTAATTGTTTTCTTTCGAAGACAAAAAATTAACGACAGCTTATTTTATGTTTATATCTTTATAATATACTTGGGGAATGAGTTCGTACCTGCACGTATTACGGTTACTGATGAGTAAAGTTAATTAAGTGAAAATGGAAGAGAATTTTTGTTTTTGTTTCCGCATCGATAAATTCATTTCTCACGTTTGAACAAATTTCCAAAATGACCGCATGTTGCCAATTAATAAAGCCAGTATATAAACAAGTTTTTTATAAAAATGTTTTAAATTGAAATATCAACAGGTGAAATCTTTGGAGAAATTATTATATATACAAGGAAAACTCTTTCTGGATGCATAACACAGTATATTAAATATGTCTATGATTTTGCAATTTAATTAATAATACTTTTAATTAGTATTAATAATAAATAGATATACTTTTTCCAGCATTTCTTTCTGGTTATTGTGGAAGAAAATCTGTTAAGATAAAAACATTTCTTTAATAAAAATTTGAGAGGATACTTTCAGCCTCAATTGTTTGTTTTGTAGTAAAATCTAGAGTAACTCTATATGAAAACTTTATCATGTATGTATGTTGTTACTATTCCTCCCTAAGAAAACTTTTAATAAATAAATAATAATATGTTTATTGTTCGATCTGATTCATTGTTAGGATCATTAACATTTAGGTTGAATTAATGTAAAATTATTCCCATTCGGTTTAATATCACTCCAATAGATTCTGAATAGTCTTTTCCTGATGGCAAAATATTTTAACCAGACAAATGATGTTGGTCTACTATGGAATAAGGATAATAATCGATATTAGCCATACAGTATTATTTGGAACTTGCTAGGTAAATAGTAATAGCGAAATTAATTACATGCTATCGAATGTGACTTGGACAAAAGGCCCTCTAGGCCCGCAACGTAGTGGAGCTTTAGATGAAAGTATTATGCAGAATTGGGAAAGTGTACATTGAGGGTATTGCATAAACTGCTTTCTATGTACACAGTATCTATACATGTAGTCCCTCGACTTAAGACGGCGATTTCATTGATAAATTCTGCTATTAGTCAATGTAATTGGTCTGGGCTCGATTCCCATACTCAAAAGTCTGATATATGGAAAGCATCCTTTTTTGTGTTTGATTTATGTTTTTTTTTATTATATATAGTTTCCTAATAACATCAGTAGTGAAAAACTCATAAATTTTGGACATTTATTAATTACCACGGAGTATTCGAAATTTTTGAAACCAAACTCTTATTATATATAGTTTCCTAATAACATCAATAGTGAAAAAAACATAAATTTTGGACATTTATTAATTACCACGGAGTATTCGAAATTTTTGAAACCAAACTCCACGGTATGTGGAGTTTGGTTTCAAAAACAGGACTACTTCTATATAATAAATTTATGCAGGATACTATTTATATAAATTCTTTTCAATTATACTTAAATTACTAAAATAGAATTCGAATGCTATTTTAATAATCTAGACATGAAAAAATGACAAATCATTGCGTAAATATTTTCATCTGATAAAAAGCATTGTCTCGATAAATTTGAAATTTTGGAATTTCATGTTATTTAGTTTATAAATTTATATTTAGCAAATAAAACTGCACAAAAGCATAGTTTGTTTATTAAATTGTTTAAATGTCATTTTGTCGACTTACCTGAATTTAAATATCGTATTTGAATAATATTTAAAGTGTAATCCGATATTTTATATGCTTATGCGTCTATACTCATTGGGTTTTTGTAACTTATCCGGTAGAGGAAGAGAAGCTTGCCGGGTTCGAAAATATTCTTTTCTAAGAAAAACACCCGACTTCATTAACGTAATGCATGTTTGTCCGAATTTTAATAGCAAAAAAGGTGTTTTAAGACACAAAGTACAGCGGATAAAAGCATTAATTAAATTCTTATGTAGACATTAAGAAGAGAAAGTGGTTAATATTTCTTTTATAAGTACTGGTGATGCTTCCGATAAGTAAATAGCCCCGGAAAACCAGCTAAAGGCTTCTCTTGTACGCGGATAAAAAAAATTCCTAGTTTGCTATTCGGTACATGACAAAATAATCGATTCTTATCGGTAGGCCATTGTAACCATGTTTCTGAGATGTTGTCGTCTAATATCGCCAGATAAACAGGTATTCAAATTCGTTTCATTAAAGCTGGTCTAACTGAACACAGATTTGTATAATATTCGCTGGTTATACGTATTTGTATCGATAGTTAGTCAGGTTAACTGCTGTGATAACTGGTTAATAGAGCGTAGAATGCATTCCATATAATACAGGGTGTCCATAAAGTCCGTGTGTAATTTAAAAAAATTATAATTTGGATGATTTGTGATAGAAAAAAATCTGTAAAAAGTATTAGAAAGCTTAATGTACCTAGTTTTAATAAAATTATTTAGTAACTCTTCAACACAATAATTTAACAATTTTTCGAAACTTTAAAAATACTTCGTTTTCAGAATTACGTGTGAACCATGGCTTCAACTGAAGAAAAAGTAAACTATGCCCTTTGGTTGGCTAAACTGAAATCTATTGTTGCTGTGCAAAGAAAGTTTAGAACTGAATACAATAAAGAACCACTTCATTGGAACTCTATTGCCAAATGGATGAAAAAATTCAAAAGTTAGGTTGGGTTAGATATGTTAAGCCGCCATATCTAACGAGGGATATATCTTATCTGGCGGCGGCCACTTATAGAATCCATCACAGGCTGGCCAACACCCATGATGGGGTCAACAGAAGGGTTAAAGGATGGGGTTCAACGAGTCGGGCCCGGATCCTTTCAAAAAAACTGGAGGTATGGGCCCGGATTTGAACCCGGATCCTCCAGGGTAGTAAGCCTCAAAGAGACAGGTTCAATCCATGATAAACCATGGTTTGGTAGGCCAAATGTCAAAAATACAGATTTTCTTATTTCCAATACATTCTACGCAATTTCTCTATACAAATACTAATAAGGTTATAATTATTTTTTTAAATTGCACACGGATTTTATGGACATCCTTTATTTGATTGCATTTTAGTGGAAGCAAATAAGTATCTCTTAAATTTCGTAACTGTAAGCCAGAAAAAAAAATGCTAAAAAGTAAATATTTTCTTCTTTTTCGCATAAACTATTAAGTCTTCAATAATATATGAATGTCATTGAAATGGGAAGGTTTACGTTAGCTATCTGTTGACAACAGATGGGATTAAATTTCGAAATAAAAAAATATATTCGTGCTTCGATATATAAAAAATGTTCGAAAACAGAAATGTTTCGTTTAAAGTTCAGCTAATCGATTATTTTAGGATGTCTTTGTTGATTTTAAAAGTATAAATGCAAAAATAAATAAAATATGTTCTCAAATTCTTAGAGATAAACCAAATAAAATATCCAAACAAAAGTAACAGAGATGTTGAATAAACGGATTGTCATAGAGTCATAATCCGATATCATGTCTTTACATGAATCCGATTTTGAACTCACTTTGAAATCTTCAGAATTTTGGCTCTTTTCCTTTTTTTTTTTTTTTTTCCTTCAGCGGCTTAAATTTTATGCATTTGCAAACTCAGCTTTTTTTTTTTTTTTTTTAATCCTTCAGAATACGAATTAAATCTGACAATGATACAATAGATAACTAGTAAAGGAATTTTTTGTGGATAGACGTTTATTGGTAATCTTGTATTGAAAAAAAAGCGATTATTTTGATTCTTGACAGAATTATTGTATAAATATTGTTTTAATAAAATATTTTAGATTTTCTAATTTTTTATAGATCTTTAAAATGTTAAAACTCTATAGATATGAAGATGTTTTGTGCCATATAACCGTAAACTATTTAATTTAAAATAAATTAATTATTTATAAATTTTTAAGCAATGTTTAATTAAAAAAATTGGCATATTCTGTCCTACCATCATCATAATATGTGAAGAATCAGATATCGCAAAATATTCGTTTGTTAATTGATAGTTCTTTTTATCCACGGTATGTGAATAATAACTTCGAAGTCTCCACCATTCAAGATAATTGCCTTGTAGCACTTAAGAAATAATATATACAGCACTTTATATATTAAATTATTTGTGCGCATAAAAAATGTTAAAAACGTGTAATCGCAAAATCCGAATGCACCTAAAATTTGGAATTTTTCATACTTTATTTTGTAATAGTAACGAATAGTTTTCGAGAAAAATATCTTTCTTCTCACTTTTCGAAACATGAAAAAAAGAATCGATGAATCTTAAAAGCCATTTGGTTCGATAAACTTGCAAATTCAAGTGAAATTTCTGGTGATTCTTAATGATTCAACATTCCGAACTAATTCGTAATCATCTAACTTAGGGAATTTAAAATGATATTATAATAAAATAAAAATTTAGCTTTTATATGTTTTACTACCTTTTTATTATTTATATTATTGATGATGATATTTTCTTCATAAACAATTAAAAATCCGGATTATCCTGAAATCAAATAAATCTTTGATGGCTTTCGAACTTTCTTGGTGATTAACCTTTACTATAGCTGCAAACTGTATTCATTTTGAAAAGTTTTATTTGTAAAACTGTCTATTACATTACTTAGTGTCGAGAAAAATTTTATTTTTAATTAGTATATAAGCCTTTGTAGGATAGTTGAGAGATAAGCCAAATTTATTCAAACCACGCGAATGTTTATAGCAGCTTGGTCGCTATATTTTGTTGACAAATAAAACTATTTCGCACTCTGTTTTTACCAAATGGGCAAATTGAGATCCTGCCCTTGCATAAAAGATTATTCAGAATTTCAGAATGAATATTCTATAAGGTTCGAGTCTAAGTATTCTCTGGATGGAAAGCCAAAGTGTTTCTAGATAGCCAATCCAGCCGATAACACAATAAAATCGGAATAAATTAAAATATCAGCACGCCATATTGGATCCGCCATTTTACATTCTAAAAACTACCATCAGATTCGTAATCGATATCCCCAAAACCCCCATATACTGATTTTCGTCAAAATAAGACTAAAACTTTAAAATCAAATTTGGGACCGCCACTTTTATAATCACTTTTGAGTTTAATTTTATTTGACTCCATTTTACATTTCTAAAAACTACCATCAGATTCGTAATCGATATCTCCAAAACCCCCATATACTGATTTTCGTCAAAATAAGACTAAAACATTAAAATCAAATTTGGGACCGCCACTTTTATAATCACTTTTGAGTTTAATTTTATTTGATCTGATATGCGAAACGATATTTTTCTCAGCATGAAAGACTTTGTCAAATGGTCGAGAAATAATCATTTTTAAGCCATAAACTAAACATTGCAGATATAGCTTCTCGCCTTTTTTGACTTTCTGGGATGGAATTCCGGATTTAACCAGATCAATGATTTTTACCGAACCAGTTCAGTGGTCCCTCTGTAACATCTTTAAATTTCAGCCTTCTAAATCGCAAGGAAATACTTAAATTCGTGCGAACATACATACATACAAATCTATACATGTTTTATATTTATAGATTATTCTCCGTTATATACGAGAAACAAGGAACGATTATTTTAAAAATCAAGTTAAATATATATATATATATATTTGTTTAAGCTAAAACCAGATTCTCATTATCTTATCCTTCTATCTCTTGTTACTTTGGTAACTAGGTGATCTGTGATTAGTGAACTGCTCAGGTATTATACCTTCTATACTTATTATGTACCTGTTCTTCGTTAATAATTGATTAAGACGGAGGAATACAGATAATGATAATTAGGCTCATATTATATTTACAGATATTTTTGTAAGATATCTGCTGGGGATCATTATACTATGTTTAAGAAATTAAAATTTCTTCTGGAGGATTAACAAATTAGTGCTATTGACCGGATGGTAGAATCATACAAAGGAAATATAAATAAGTCTTTCTGCTGTTGGTCAAGCTAGTTGTCTACCATATCTTTCAATTAATTTTCCAGATATGTGGTTGCAATTCAAAATATATAACTGGCAACTACGAGTAATGAAGTGCTACAACCTCGATAATCAGTTCTCAGCTAGTTCGTGTCAATTTTTTTAGCGCAGTGGTTGCCCATGAATGTTTTTTATGCATTCTAAATATCATAAAAAGCGTTTATGGGCGTACTGGGAATATATTGGAAAATGTAAGGAATATCTTCCTCAATCATAAGATAAGAATGTCGAATTTTGACATATCAAGAAATTTAATGGTATCAGTTTGATCAGGAGTATTCTCTCTTTATCCGAATTCGAATGCTCTCGTAATCCTACAGACAAGTGAATTTTAAGTATCGAGGAAAATACTCATTTTAATGCTAAGCAGCTCATAAAATTATGAGCTGCTTAGCATTAAAATGAGTATTTTCCTCAATAGAGCATCGAGTGAAGCAGCTCATAAAACTATGAGCTGCTTCACTCGGTGCTACCGATGCACATATATACTGTATTTTTAATAAGAATGCCATACTGTACAGCTAATGCTGTTATTTCTTCTAGTTATTTGTTTGTTTACTTATTCTATGTGCACGTAATAAGTAATGACATAATAGTGTAAAAATTTTATTTTAATAAATTGTTTAATTCAAAATAAAAACAACTTTCTGATAGAATAAAAGGTTTATTTAGTAAAGTTAAAAAAAAAAATTTATTATTAAATCATAAGATTTGAATTTCGATTTGATATTCTCAAAATTTGCCTCAAACATAGTGAAAATCATTCTTTAAAAGATTTTCATGTATGAAAATATTATTAAGGCAACTAAAATTCATAAATATTTAACTTATGCATAGCGATTCTAATTCCTACTTTACATATTTATTAACATTAACTTATAATTTGTCATACATTAATTTAAATAATGTTTAATAAAAAGTTTGTTATGATTCGGTGTAATTAATACTAAAATTCATTTATAAGTTATATTATGAACAATATAACTAATGCAACAAACAATAAATAGCATAACCTAAATTATTTCTTTCGAATTATTCATTTATTCTATACCAATAATATTTAACAAAAACAATAAACAATTTAATAAATATAACAAATATAAACACGACAAGAAAATAAACAATACAGAAGAGTAAACAATATAATAAATACCACAAACAACAAATGATGCAACGAATACAACAACAATAAACAATGCAACAAATACAACAACAATAAACAGTGCAACAAATATCACAAACAAAAATACTGCAACAAATATCACAAACAATAAACAGCGCAATAAATACAACAAAAATAAACAACGCAACAAATACAACAACAGTAAACAAGGCAATACAACAACAATAAACAACGCAACAAATACAACAACAATAAACAACGCTACAAATATCACAAACAATAAACAGCGCAATAAATACAACAAAAATAAACAACGCAACAAATACAACAACAGTAAACAAGGCAACAAATACAACAACAATAAACAAGGCAACAAATACAACAACAATAAACAACGCTACAAATATCACGAACAATAAACAGCGCAATAAATACAACAACAATAAACAACGCAACAAATACAACAACAATAAACAACGCTACAAATATCACAAACAATAAACAGCGCAATAAATACAACAAAAATAAACAACGCAACAAATACAACAACAGTAAACAAGG
This sequence comes from Olivierus martensii, assembly GCA_000484575.1. Taxonomy (NCBI): domain Eukaryota; kingdom Metazoa; phylum Arthropoda; class Arachnida; order Scorpiones; family Buthidae; genus Olivierus; species Olivierus martensii. The sequence continues at coordinate 11,638 of AYEL01073899.1, forward strand.
CAACAAATACAACAACAATAAACAAGGCAACAAATACAACAACAATAAACAGTGCAACAAATATCACAAACAATAAATACTGCAACAAATATCACAAACAATAAACAGCGCAATAAATACAACAAAAATAAACAACGCAACAAATACAACAACAGTAAACAAGGCAATACAACAACAATAAACAACGCAACAAATACAACAACAATAAACAACGCAACAAATATCCCAAACAATAAACAGCGCAATAAATACAACAAAAATAAACAAGGTAACAAATACAACAACAGTAAACAAGGTAACAAATACAACAACAATAAACAAGGCAGCAAATACAACAACAATAAACTGTGCAATGACTACCTTCAACTGACCCGGATAACGTAGAATTTTTCCGGAAGTAACCTCTTGATATGATATATCTCATCAATCTGTATCACGCAACAAATACAACAACAATAAACAACGCAACAAATATCACAAACAATAAACAGCGCAATAAATACAACAAAAATAAACAAGGTAACAAATACAATAACAGTAAACAAGGCAACAGATACAACAACAATAAACAACGCAACAAATACAACAAATAATAAACAGTGCAACAAATACAACAAACAATAAACAGTGCAAGAAATATCACAAACAATAAATAACATAACAAATACAATAAACAATATGACAAATATAGCAAACAATATAACAAAACTAATTAATGCGCTACAGTACAGCCATGTGAGTAGCAAATTTATATTTTATTTCCTTTTGCAGTTATGAACAATATCTTTTATAGAGAGCAATGTCTTTCATAAAATTTCATTTTATTTATTAAAAAGAATGCATTTATTATATCTATATTACTGATGGATCAATTCTGCCTGGCCCATATTTAAAATAACATGGAAAATCGAAATTTTCTTTAAAGAATCCCGAATACATAACGTAAATTTGATGGCAAAATTTCGATGGTTCTCGAGTATTTAGAATCAGTCAGACAAACATGTAACGCTCTTTAAGTTTTTACGATTTTATAGTCCATAAGTTTGCAATAGGTAAAAATTTAAAGCAAAGACTTCGATGGAACGACCAATAAAAGTTTTTAAAACCATAGTTCATGTTTTCGTTCGGGAAAAAAATATCAAATCTCTCCACAAAACTTCTGCGGACTGTCTTTATATTTATATTAAAAATCAATAATATTACTGAAATTATTTGCGAAAAGAAACTGTTAGAATGATGCGGCAATCGATATCGAACGAAAAAGTTTTGGTTTCCCAAATTATGGGAAGTGGATCTAAGTAAAAAATTCTCTTCTATCGTTAGATTCCACTTTGAAGAAGAAAGTGGAATCTAGAATGAAGAAGGTGGAATCTAGCGATATATTGTCTCAAAAATGAGTAATCTCTAAACACTGCAATTCTAATTAGCAGAATCTTCGTTAAGACGACTACCTTCAACTGACCCGGTTAACGTAGAATTTTTCCGGAAGTAACCTCTTGATATGATATATCTCATCAATCTGTATCAGATTAATATTTTTAATTCGGTTACTCAGCCATCCGTAGCACCGAAGTCGTAAAGTTTGGTTTTGGTTTCTACGAAAGCGCGCCCACTATTAGAATCCTATTCCGATTTTTCTCCGACGAAATAGCCAGAAAATTCCATCTATTTTAGAAATTAATAAGAAAAATATGATTAAAAAAATTAATATAAAAATCAATTAATTAGAAAAATTGCAATTCCGATGTCAGGAATGAATAGATTAATCGATTATCCCGTTATTAAACTCGCTACACAACTCTATTATATTTTGTATGATTGATAACATATATTGTGAAGACTATATAACAGTAAAATATGTTTAAACCATTTTCTGAATATTGCACTTTCTTCGACTACTCTTTAAACTTTTGATCCGAATAAATCCAATTATAATTAATCCATGTTTAATAAATTATGCTGTAGTGATCAAAGTGTAGGAATTTTGACTCCATAGTCGCTTTACTCTATCAGTATTAAATGATGCCATTTAAAACTGATATTATACGAGAAATCGATTGAGTTTCTGCCTAAACTATATTCATGACTATCATATGAATATAAAAGGGTGGATCATGTCCTAAACCAGAATGTAATTATCGATACAGACGTATTCTTTCTTTCGCTATACCTACCATGTTGAGATAGGAATAATTAGGCAAGTTTTATGGTTAATTAAATCACCACACAACAAAAGTTTGCTAACAAAAAGGAAGGATGATAATGATAATAATGAAAAGGAATTGTTAGTTAGTGTTATCTTGTTATTGCTTACTGGTTAGAATGTACGTTCGAACGGATGGGGACCAAAATTTTTCTTGGGTTAATCCAGTCGTCGCTTCCTTTCATTAAAATTTCGATAGAAGATAAATATATTTTGGCATTGGAGAGTGCAAAAGGATAGGAATAAGCTAAACAACGCGTTACAACGAATGTTTTTTTTTCAATCAGGTAACGTCGAGTTACCTGAATGGATCTAAATCCCACTTTCATCTCTGATAATAAATGATAGAGCCGTTACGTACAGATAACTCATACCTGTGATGGAGTTGACCAAGTAAAAAATGGCAATGATGGGTGACCATCCCGAATTTTACCCTTTCGAAATAATCAAATTTTCTGAGAGAATCTAGCATCCATTCCGCATCCTCCATCCGGAAGACGGATGCTTTACAATGAGGCCAATTAGCCGAATTTAAAAATCAGCCAGAGAAAAATTATTGGAATCGAAAACGAAAAAAAGAATATGGAAATAAAAGCGATGAATACGGAGCAAAGTTTCCACTGGTACGTAATGGAGACTGGACGTGTAAAGGTAACGATCGTTACGTCTAAAACAAGAATTATTATTTTTTTTTATTCAAAATTTGAGGTCAGTTTTTACACAAGATGCGGCCTAAATCGTTCGGTTTATGTCCGTCCAATAAATAAATAGGCAGACGAAGATAAAGAAAGACAGACCGACCCCGGAAATTTCCGGGATAAGTCGGAGCGGAAAAGATTTTTCCGGTAAAGTCGTGTGGATTATCCTTCGGCCGGAAATGGAACCGCTATTTTATGCGCTGTTTATCTTCCGCTAATAACTGCAAAGACGGTAATACCGAAAAAAGTTGTAGAATATTGGAAAAGGCCTAAGAAACTTTGCATTTTCTAATAATTCGTATTAGGAAGTATTCTGGGAAACGAATTACGAGCAGTTGCCATTCTTTCCATCGGAACTGATGGAAAGAATTTAAAGAAGAATCTGGGAAGTTGATAGATGGATACAGGATAAAAACAAAAAACAAAAAGGAAACTTTGCATTCCAATATGGAATGTTTTCTAGAGAATCACCGATTACTTATTTTTGTAGCAGTGTTTTTAAGTAAAGGATATTAATTGGTTATGGTTAGATTAATGGTTACTTATGTTCAATTACTTTCTCCACTTTTTTTTCTGAGGAAATTAATAAAGCGGAAACTGGTTATCGACCAAAGCGCCACCTTTGGAAAACACCTAGCGACATTTAAAGTTCCGCCGACTCGATCACTTGTGTAAATATGAGTAAAATCCGTGATAACAACAGTTGGAAAGGCGGAAACTGGTCCTTCCAAGATGCCTCTTATCTTTCCAGTTAGCTATCGATGGTCCCCGCTAGACGTCCGGAAAAGGGATGGGAGGTGTAGTGTCGTTTTGGAAGTTAGGTGTGGTCGGTGGCGGAAGAGGAATTGAGGTGGGAAAGAAGTATTCCGGGAGGTTGACTGGCGCGGCCCCACCTCCGGCCCGTCGGCGCAGTGGACGGGCGCAGGAGGCGCTCGACGACGGTGTCGGTCTTGCGTGGACGGTTCCGCGCACCTCGGTCCGTCCCGCTGGTCGGAAGTCGACCCGGAACCGACACAGCCGACGAGATGCCCGGCCTACACCGTCACCTGACGCTACTGATGCTGTGGCTGGTCGGAGTGGGCCGCCCGGCCTCGGGACCGGCCGGGGCCGAATACCCGGGCCACTGCGTCCGGACTCCGCCGGGCCACGCATCGTCCCAGACACCCGGCGATAACGGATTCAAGATCAAGATATCGGGAAACCCGGAGCGCTACGTTCCGGGAGAGATGTACACGGGTGAGTCGGCCGGAAGCGGAAAGCGGTCGGTACCACTTCGGCCGGCGGAAAGGGAGGGCCGCAATCGTCCCTCCTCCCTTTCCGCCGGTGGAAGACCCCGGCTGACTCCTTATTCTTTCGCCAGTCAGCCTGCAAGGATACAGGACCCAATACAGCGTACAGAAGTTCGTCGGATTTCTGCTAGTGTTAGAGCCTCTGAACCGCAGGAACGATGTCGCCGCTCTGCCCGAAGTGGGAACTTTCCAGGTAAGCTCGGTCTTCTCCACGTCTTTCGGCTTGTATCCTCCCCCAGGCACGTTTCCGTTCCCCAGATAAGCCAGATGGGATCCGGATTATAGACGTCCGGACCCCAACCGGAAGCGGAAGTTCGGTGCCGAGGAGAGAGGAAACCCATTGGTCATCGATAACCTGATCCCATTACCGTTTTCGCTTTCAGCTGTACGGAGACGCTCTGTCCACCTTCTCGGAAGACTGCCCTCACGCCATCGTCCAGACTTCACCCATTCCCAAGTCGGAGATCCAGGTGATGTGGACCGCGCCTCCCGCCGGATCGGGATGCGTTGTCTTCAGGTAAGTTAGCTATTTCCCGAAAGAAAACGGAACCGGACTGATCCCCGATTAAATTCCACCTTTTGTAGACTTATTTTCCATCCTAATCTATAATTTTCATCAGGCGCCAACCCTTTCATACTGCTTTCTCTCGAGAGTTAAGTCCACCTCTTCCATTCATTTCTATTCGAACGAAAGAACAGAAAAGACATCTTAATATATTTTTTTTACCTAACATTTGAGTATTGGGGACTTAATTTGTTAAAAAAAATCGCTAACTTGTCATTTTACATCCATTCTGGCCTAAACCCGTCCAGTTTTCTTCCTGTTGGCTTATTCTCCATTTTTCACGTATCACTTACTGCCGGGCGATAATATTTTCAGTTTCTTTTATCTTCTTAATAACATGCTAGCGACATTAGTTCTATTCACATTTTCCGAATGAAAAATATGTTCGAGTAGAGATCGGAACTGCGTACAAAACACGCTTCCGTTTCGACTTCGTAACAGTCTAAAGAAGTGTCACACTTCGTCAGTAATTTTTTTCCTTAAATTTCCTCTGTAACCTTAGATAAATCGAAGTTTATGGAGCGAAAAATAAAACCAGAATCCCCAAAAATTAAACGGATAATTCTACTCTCTCACATTCTTATCAACCAATCTTTATATTGGATCTTCCGATTTGTTTTCCTGATTTAAAGCCAACAACGCATTCTTTACAATCGTCGCTCTTTTTTATTTATTTAAACGTAATAATTGAAAAAAAAAACGTCATAATCATGTAAAGAGAGTTAAAATTAGTTAAACTAAGTTCCAAAACTGAAAAGTAACCAGTATGATTTAATAAATAATTAATAGAAAAGTTACTTGATTTAATGCGATTCTGTTAAGTTTCTTGCGCATTAATTAAAAGTGAAAAGATATTTAGGAATTTTTATTATTAAATCTAACACCCTTCCCTTCACTCTGATCCAAACTATTCAAACAGAATCCTTCAGTTAGGGTAGTTTCCGCATAAACAGCTAAAATATTCAGTAATGCTTCTTTAGCTCTTCTCCTTTAAACTTTCTGTCGGTTCCTTTTATCGTTAGTTATCTAGTCCATTGATTAATTTGCATTTTTAATTCATGTTTTCTCCAGTTCTTTAACAAGCGGTAACAAACTTTGGCCTTATATTTACATTAATAAAACTACGGCCGGTGACAAATTTCGCATTAAAAATAATTTAATTTCATTGTATTGTCTGTTATCATTATTATTTTTTAATATAAAATTCTTTATTTTTTGCTATATCGGATCCGAAATCGTTCGATGCGAAGTGCTATACAGTGAAAAGTGAACAGGAATTGCCAACTCACCACTAAGTAAGCGTGGCAGAGTTGCTAAGTCGGTATTTAATGCGGCTAGCTCTTTCTTTCCTTCTTTTTTTTATCTTTATGGGGAAAATATATAGAGGAAAAAAATGTTATTTTTCTCGACGTCGAAACATAAAGTTTAATATAAGTGATCGAATATATCCGTAGGTGTTTTGGTAGGTGGCAGTTTCAATAACCGTAACACACTCCTTGTAGAATTCTATACGCGGCTTACATCATACCGGTTGCTTAAGTGGCAAAAACTGTCTCGCTAAAAATACTTTAAGAAATTTTCAGTTCTACCATATAATAATAAAATTTTGTATAAAAAAAAAAATCCTTTAAATTTGTCCACAGTGCCATCTTATGTAGAGGTAATTCGAACCGATCGCTCGGAATTTGTAAACACCTCGGAGAGGATGACGATTTATCGTTATTTTTTTACGAAGTTTATTCAGACTAGAAATTATCCGCTCATATAAATGAGCGGAAATATAATCTTGTGATTTAATCTAATAATACTGTATATAACGACGAAATACATCTCCGAACTCGTATAGGGAATCCAAACATCATTCAGGGAATCGTAAAATCGCATCCATTATTACGTTACAGCGCCATCTTCGGATTTTGTCTTTTTAGAGGAACTACAATTTCAATGTAATTTTTATTATTTAGTTTTTAAATTATTAATAATAACAAATAATTTTCGCTATCGCAGACATCCAAAAATTAGACCTTTCTAAAGATACTCTACTTATAGAAATCAGTACAGTAGTTCAGGAGGACATCCAGTCAGCCAGCCACGTTTGACTATTAATATATATGATTATAGGAAAAACTGTTGTCTTCGTCTACACGACTTGTACGTCTGACTATTAATATACATGATTATAGGAAAAACTGTTGTCTTCGTCTACACGACTTGTCTAGAGCAGCGCTTCTCAAACTTGGCGACTCCTTTTATTCGAGAAAATATTTTCGCGATCCTGGGTATAGAGGTATATAAACTAGGAATACGAATTAAATCATTTGCTAAAATTTCTGCAACCCCCAAATTTTGTTACGCGACTCCACTTTGAGAAGCGCTGATCTAGAGCATCTTCGTAGGCGCTGTATTTAGATATTTATGTACAATTTTTAAACAAAATTATAAAGATATTTCGGAAAAATTTCGTTTCTCGCATCGAGGAAAGTTTCTTAAAACGATTAGGCAACTATTAAAAATCATTTTTATTAATATATTTAAATAATGGAAACACTGCAGGAAGAACTCTTTAAACATGTCATTCTATCAAGCAATGAAAATCAACTTGTTCATTATTTTCTTAGATGTTTTCTTCGTTTCTCTCTCTACCTTAATGCCTCGAATTTTCATCAGATTTTTCTTTAACCTCCAATAGCTGCTAAAGATCCTAGAGTTAGAACATTCTAATTTATATTTTTCTGTTAGTTATGATAAATCTAAAAATATTTCTGATGTTAGAGAAACATTTTTTTAACGAAAAATCGCTTTAAAAGGGATAAAATGTAAGATAGTGTCTAATAATTTAAACTATTGGAAAGCATTTCCTCATAATCCTTAATATAGAAAAATAGACGTGAGCGGCTTATAAAAATAGCAAAAATCGAATTATTCGATTTTTATACACAAATATATAGAATAATCGAAATTCTGATTCGCTTTCTTGAAAATAATCGGAGTTAATATTATCGATAAAAAATAATTTTTTGACGTTGCCTAGCATTCTTATAAAACGACGTATTCAAGTTAAGCGTTAAGAGCGACGTGTCCTCGTTTAGCAAGCTGTGAGTCGGATGAGACTGTTTTCGGATCAACACTAATTCCCTTAATGGTTATTCACGATTCTGAAAAACTTCGTGAGACGACTTTGACGACAAACTACAGTCTTCTCGCTTCAGAATAGTGGCAGCAGTAGTTTTGTTCGGTGAGTTATAGTGGCTACTTGAGGTCGAAGGACGAATAGAGGAGCGCCTTGGGCTAACGATATAAATTACTTTTTGATATCTATCCGTCGGTTTAGGATGGTGGCATTATACGCGTTTAACCCTTTAAATCTTGCCAATCACCATCGAGTACACAAAGCATCACGATGGGTCGCGTTGCCAAGACGCGTCGCATTGCATCGCTCTCTTACTTACAAGTTAGTACCTGGTAATAAGAAGGCGAGCGACGCGTCTTGGCAACGCGACGCATCATGATGCTTTGTGTACTCTATGGTGATTGACTAGCACTTAGCCCAATATCCGAATGGATATAATTCGACTGTAAAAAAAAAGGAATCATAAAATTAACTTAGTTAACGGATACAGTTTTGCAAGTACGGGTACGTGATGACCGCTGCAATCTTGTAGCAAACTCACAAACTAACTCTGCCATTATGCTAATAGAAACTGAATTCAGTTCCTACTGGGATCGTCACGAAGACACGGGGGGATACCCGACTTTCCATTACTGTACGCTTGTCCGAGAGGGAAATAACGCACAAAAAGCTCAGTGATGTTCATCCTTCTACAAAGTAGTCTGGGACTATCGAAAATCATCACGTAATAGTATTTGGGATGATTAAAAAGTAGTTTTGATTGAAATCCGAACTGCACTAGGAAAATGGTCACTGGTCTACAGATATGGCTAGCATTTCCTGTTTGGTAGGGATGGGAAGGAGTAGATTGGGATTAGGTAGGAGCGGACTAAGAAAGAGAGGGCTGGTATCGTTGCAGGGCCACGGTGGTGGAGCAGCGAGACGTGTGGTACATGGACGAAGGCGGCCTGACCAAGGAGCTGTGCGAGGAAGGTGAGAATGTGATCGATACGGGCCGGTAACGTTGACGGCCGGACTCACACTTATATCTTTACAGAACGAGACAACCAAGACTTGCAACCAGAGTTGGTGGAAGAATGTTGCGCCTGCGATGAAGCCAAGTACGAAGTGACGTTCGAGGGATTGTGGTCCAGACACACCCATCCCAAGGACTTCCCGGCTAGTGAGTTCTAACTCCCGTTTTACTCCCCTGACTTCGTATCCGCATTAATCTGATTGCGCCCATTGGCTCCCACAGACGAATGGCTGACTCACTTCTCCGACATCATCGGAGCTTCGCACACCGCCGATTTCCGGATGTGGGAATACGGAGGATACGCTTCGGAAGGAGTGAGACACGTGGCCGAGAGAGGAGCCACCAAAAAGCTGGAATCCGAACTGAAATCGGAGGTAAGTCTCTTTTCTTTCTTCTCTTCTCACGTTACACAAACATCGCTCGCTCTTACATATTCCTATGGAGCATCGTATTTTTAATAATTTATAAAATTTACAATAAAAATCGACAAAATGTTACCTAATTACGCATTATAAAAATAATTCTCGTAGATCTCCTAACTTGGCATGCAGTTATACAGTTCATCTAGAACTGTAATTAATTGCTCCTAATTTTAACGGTCAGTCACTAATGTCGAGGGGCCAACAAATTTCCGTGACTGAAGTATAGTAGTATCTTTTATATCATTCAATATATAAAAATATCGCATTCGAAATTCATCAGGCGACACGGAAACAGGCATTATGGTATAAGGTTCGCATTCTGGATTTCTCTGTTTCTCTCTTTCTAGTTGTTAGCGTCAAATTTCGTTGTCTTGCCTCGTTGATACCTTTTTTTTAATGAATAAGTTATTAAATTGATTCTTAAATCCCATGAAAATCAATAAAATTACATGTATCGAGTAAAAAATGCATTTTTTCTAGATTGGTCGAAGAGTCCGTTAAGTATTGGTCTTACTTGCTTTAACAGTTGTGATGTTGCGACTAATACTTGGTTGGAATAAAATCGGAATGAATTATATTACTCTCAAAGTTAATTTGCATACCTGCCCTTTAATATTTGAATATTATTCATTTTTAAACGATTGAAGTTAGGGAATTAAAATTATGATATTTCGTGCATTCTCAAGAAGCTGGGGCTAGACGCGAAGGAAGAAATCAACCAATAGAAACGAATGTTATACAGTATATTTGGAAAACGGCGACATTCAACAGTGTGGTTGAGATTCAGATATAGAATTTGTTTTAGAAGTACAAAAAAGACCATTTCATTAGGATATTCATAATTATTTCAAGATTTATAATTTATAATATGTATAAAGGCGTATCAGAAACAATAATTCGATAGTCTATCCATTAAGAAAAAAATTTAGTCACCTGAATTATTTTCTCTCATCACTCGGCATCAACAGAAACCATTTCTAAGGAAAATCGTTACTGGAAATGAAAAATGGATTCGGTAAGATGTCATTCGAAAACGTCAATGGATAGATAAAAACCAACAAACGACACCAGATCCAAAATTGAAGCCTTCAGTCACGGATAATAATGTTGAGTGTTTGGTGGGATTATACAGGAATAATTCACTATGGATTGCTTAAATGCAACGAAACAATTACTGGTGATCTATACAGGCAACAGCTTCAAAGATTGCAAAATAAACTTCAGGAATATCGCGCTGACCTCGTCAGCAGAAAAAAAGTTATACTGCTGCATGATAATGCGTAACCCCATGTTTCTAAAGTCGTTCGGGAGAAAATTTTTGAGCTCGAATGGTCAGTATTACTACATGCAGCGCACTTTCAGGATTTCGTGCCATCTTACTATCACCTATTTAGATCATTACAAAATGCATTAAATGGGTAAAAAACTAATAAAGTTGAAGTAGTCAATTTTTTCATTCAAGACTTTTTTGCATCGAAAGAAGAAGAAATTTTATTCAGAATGCATTCATTAACTGCCAAAAAATGGCTAACTCTCATTAATAACAATATTGACTATGTAATTGATTAAATATAAACCCTATTTTTTTTTAATTTAACCGAAATTATTTATGTTATAACCCAATAACTGGCGTTTTCCTTTTGATCTCCAAAATATCCCTGATCTGCATTAAGCTATACAATATAGTCTTGAACATTATAATCCTCAAGGCTAATTTGAAAGTGTTACCAAATTTTCAGATCTATAATTTTATTAATTAAAAGTTAGGCTATCATATAATGATATATTATTATATGTTGCCTTTTTTTATTACAGTTTATCATAACAATATAAACAATTTTAATTAATTCTATAATAATATATCATTATATGATAGCCTATGTTGCCTTTTTTTATTACAGTTTATCATAACAATATAAACAATTTTAATTAATTCTGTATAGATAATATATTAATCTTTATATAATTTGTAAACATAAACAAAATTAAAACCTGCTTCCTAGTTTAATTCTGTTTACTGTCCAGTTTCCTTTTATTTTTTTATTGTTTTGCTCGACCATTTATAGTTACGAACTCACGAATCAACAGTTTTACAAGCTATTTTATCTCTGTTGTTGGTTAAAAGTCTGTCATTATTATTTTATCTATCTTTTATTGAATAATAAGAAAGAAAAGAACGAAATTTAATCGAGAAATGTTTGCTAAACATCTCGTTCATGTACTGTTGCTGCATTTAATCGACTTTTTATCTTCTGTACGAAGTACGTGCAATGAATGGATGATGAAATTAACTGTACCGTATTTTGAAACCATCAATTTTACTATATGATACTAACGCTTCTCTGCCAAAAAAATTCTTCAGAATGAAAATTTTCATTACATCACTCGAAGATAAACAAAATTCGACAATACACGCATGATGTGTCTGCCTAATTATGAATGACCCAACTGAATAGATTATGGAGTCTTTCATTAACCCTTTAAAGCTAGCCAATCACCATCGGGTACACAAAGCGTCACGATGCGTCGCTCGCCTTTTTACTACCTGATAAAGGCCGTGACACAATGAATGAGACGCGAAGCGAAGCATAAGAAAGCAACTTCGCGCGGTTACGCGCGTACAGTGTGTCTTGGACTATCTTTTTCAATGCGGCTGCTCGAGTTAACGCGCGTAGCCGCGTGAAAGGAGATGAAAAAGTTGAACTTTGACCTCAATGCGGCTGCTCGAGTTAACGCGCTTAGCCGCGTGAAAAAAGATGAAAAAGTTGAACTTTGACCAATCAGTACGTGCGAACAAAACAGTGGGGCTAGACGCGAAGGAAGAAATCAACCAATAGAAACGAATGTTATACAGTATATTTTTGGAAAACGGCGAAAGTTCAACAGTGTGGTTGAGATTCAGATATAGAATTTGTTTTAGAAGTACAAAAAAGACCATAATTCTCAAGAATTCTATCGATCGAATTTCTAAGAAAATGTATCAATTAGTTCAAAATTTTTTAATGGACTAGTGAACTTTTTATATGTTATCTATCCGTCGGTTTAGGATGGTGGCATTATACGCGTTTAACCCTTTAAATCTTGCCACGCTCCGCCAACGACCTCTATCGGCAAATCCATGAAACATGGGAAGTAACTCGACTGCAATATAGACAGCTCCGGCGCAGTGCAACGCGAAGCGAAGGATGCAAATTTTTCTGTAATCTTTGCTTCGTTCCGCTTCGCGTTGCGTTTAGTGTGTCACGGCCTTAATATGTAGGAGAGCGGCGCAATGCGACGCGTCTTGGCAACGCGACGCATCGTGATGCTTTGTGTACTCGATGGTGATGTACCGGGTAATAAGAAGGCGAGCGACGCGTCTTGGCAACGCGACGCATCGTGATGCTTTGTGTACTCGATGGTGATTGGCTAGCTTACAGAGTTAAAGAGAGAATGAACTCTAATGGGGGAATGAAATTATACGGAATTTAAATTTTTTATAAAAGATCACGGTATATTCAAATGGATCAATGGTTAACGATTTCCAATATTCTCGTCTCGAGAAATCTCCAGATTTAAAAGAAATTTTCATTCCCAACTCTCGAGAAAAATTCTTATAAATCTCGGGAATTAAAAAAAACTCTGCGAAATTTGTATTCTAAAAATTCATGACGTAAGAATCCCAAAAAATATACGTGAAGCAAAAAGAAAGAAAGAAAAATATACAGCCTATGTAATATTCATTTAATAATTTTATCTTCCTTACCGCTGTTCAGTTAAAACGAGAACGTTTTTTCTTTTTAACAATATCAACTTCATTTTCTGAACTTTTTTTAAATTTATAAAAGTTTCTTTAGCTTCTGGTCTCTCTATAAAATCTGTAATTTAACCTACTACAAAATAATTGTTCCTTAACAGAAATCCAAAAAAAAATTATGAATAAAAAATGGTAGAAGTACCGTGTTATATGAGTACCGTGTTATATGAGGGTTTCCACAATTTTATAATCGTGTTAGAGCGATACTGTGTTTTATGAATAAAAAATGGTAGAAGTACCGTGTTATATGAGGGTTTCCACAATTTTATAATCGTGTTAGAGCGATACTGTGTTTAAGAAACCGTATTATACCAAGGTTACCTGTACTTTTTGTATATTATTAGTAAAATTTTTAAATTTTTACTAAATTATTTTCCTGTACTTGCTTATTATATTAAATCATAAAATAAAAATAACACTGCGCATTATACACTTTGCAAAATGTAAAAAAGAATATTAGTTTATGTAATGTAGATTCCAAATATATTGAACCCAATTCTAGGTTATGTTAAATACAGAAAGGGTTTTTTTTATTAAAATATAAATAATAATTATTTTAAAAAATATAGTACATCTAAGTAAAAGTCCATCAATTATCTTAGAAAAAGTCAGTTGATATATTATTTCGAACATTTAATAATACAAATTTAACATTAATTAAATATTTATCTTGTATATAGCTTATGTATTATCATCTAAAACGCGAAATTGTTCTTAAAATTATAGATAAATTATTCTTTTGTGAAAATAATAAATCAAGAAGTCAACTGCAAAAATTGTAAGATTTTTCTGAGCTAGCTGTTTTAATTGTATCTAATTCAGTAAGTACCAATTCTTCCAAGTTAATATTCTTTCTGGATAAACAACGTTTCTTAATTAAATTTTATTTTTCAAATGTTCTGTGTTGGAAGTTAAATTAAATAAATCGTGTTAGTGTACACAAAATAATCAGAGCAAACCAGTTCCATTAATGATTGACCATCATATTCGTTAATGTTTGTTATTAGAACCCTTATAATAATTTTCTTGTTTACGCAGTAGTCTATTTAATTTATTACTTGCATTTCTTTTTTTCTTTATTTATTATTAAAATTTATTATTATTAGGTAGAGAAACAGATATACAATTAATTTTGGTAATTACTCTACCATCAAAGATATGAAAATAAGCAGTGGTATTAATTTACGCCTTGCCTCTTAGTATAATTGGATGATTGATGGATAGTGTCATTGAAAATATTCTTATACAGAGATTATTCATCTTATTTAGTCTCTCAGGCGATTTAGAGGTACAAACAACATGATCTCTATGATGCGATATTACGAGCGACTAGACAAAACCTCGACGCGTCCCACGTGTGTAGCGCCGCGTAGCATCGCCAATTATCATGGCTACCGAGTTCGATTCAGAGGTTCTTATTAGTGAAATTTATTAAAAAAAAATCGTCCCACGTGTGTAGCGCCGCGTAGCATCGCCAATTATCATAGCTACCGAGTTCGATTCAGAGGTTCTTATTAGTGAAATTTATTAAAAAAAACTTGTATTATGGAAAACAGATAAAAATTATCATAATCGGCATTTAGTGGGACGATATTTCATTATATACACTACAGAAGCACTTCTCGAGGAACAAACTGTCGCTCATAGCGCAGCATCGCAATTGCAGTATCGCATCGTAAAGCGTCGCGTCGCTTGCACTTAGGACACGACCTTAAAGAAAAAAAAAATAATCAAGCATAAAATATGAAAGAAAAACAGCACTCTAGTATTTTATTTATGACAAACAGAAGCATGGGATAAATAAATAAAACTTATATTTCAACAATAAATTAAATATTTTTAAATTAAAATAAGTAAAAAAAGATTCATACCACACTTTTTTCTACAAAATCAATTCCAACAGTCGATATAAATTTTCTATTGAAAGTATTATCTGTATACTGAAATAAAACGCTTGTCTTTCCTACACCAGAGTCACCCAAAGTTAAAAACTTGATAAGGTAATCATAGCCGGCTTCAGTTTTGTTAGTAACATTGCTCATTTCTAGATCTGAAAATTTAAATATGTTATTTAATATTAATTTTTATGACTAACTCAAATTATTAAATTTTTATACATTACACAATTTTTTTTAAAAAGTAACATGCAAGAATCTCTCTCCTTATCATTTTACTTCTATAAATAAAATTTATTAAAATAATATAACAATATTTTTTTGAAATCTTTCAAAAGTGGTGTTTTAATATTAATCGTTAAAAACTATTTTTACTATTCTTATTCAAATGAGAAACATTCCAAATGCACAACTTCTTTTATGCAATGACAATAGAAGATGAAAGTCAGATATTAAAATATTTTATTCATACATGTATACAAATTATATTTTTTCAAGTGTCCTTTCATATAATAAAAAAAGTCATAAATAGTAAAAAAATAAGTGTTAAATTATTGTCAGCTGCAATTTAAAAATATTTTATGAATATATATTATGTAATGTATCCAAATATATTGAACCCAAATCTATGTTATGTAAAATAGAGAAAGAGTTTCTTTTTTACATAACATAGATCTGGATACATTACATTACATAATTTATATTCATAAAATATTTTTAAAATCTGACTTTTGCTTAGATAATTAATTGACTTTTACTTTAAATTAATTTTTAAAAAATATAATACAGGAATATCTAGATTATCGCGGTTATTGTTGCCACGAAAAATACTGCAATAATCGAATCCGCGATAATCGGGTGGTGTTTTAATATTAATCGTTAAAAACTATTTTTACTATTCTTATTCAAATGAGAAACATTCCAAATGCACAACTTCTTTTATGCAATGACAATAGAAGATGAAAGTCAGATATTAAAATATTTTATTCATACATGTATACAAATTATATTTTTTCAAGTGTCCTTTCATATAATAAAAAAAGTCATAAATAGTAAAAAAATAAGTGTTAAATTATTGTCAGCTGCAATTTAAAAATATTTTATGAATATATATTATGTATCCAAATATATTGAACCCAAATCTATGTTATGTAAAATGTAAAAAAGAAACTTTCTCTATAACATAGATCTGGATACATTACATTACATAATTTATATTCATAAAATATTTTTAAATTATGTATCCAAATATATTGAACCCAAATCTATGTTATGTAAAATAGAGAAAGAGTTTCTTTTTTACATAACATAGATCTGGATACATTACATTACATAATTTATATTCATAAAATATTTTTAAAATCTGACTTTTGCTTAGATAATTAATTGACTTTTACTTTAAATTAATTTTTAAAAAATATAATACAGGAATACCTAAATTATCGCGGTTATTGTTGCCACGAAAAATACTGCAATAATCGAATCCTTAATCGGGATAAATAATGCATGTAAAATGGGTGATCACTGCCAAGGAAGTTATTGTTGCCATGAAAAATACCGCAGTAATCGAATCCGCGATAATCGAGATAAATATTGCATGTAAAATGGGTGATCATTGCCAAGGATTTTTCAAGAAATGGATTTTTCAGCAAGAAATGGATTTTTCAGGAAAAAAAAAATGTGTTAAACGTACTAATCTTCTAAGCTGATCACTATACGTTTCTTCTTGATAGCTATAGACTTGATATCATCCAATTTTATTTTAGCATTCATTAGAAGAGAAATAATTATTCACATGCAGTACCGGCTCTAGAGGTCCCGGCCCCCGATGCAGCTTTCTTGTAACATCTACTCAGCAACATACAATATTGCTGAGTAATAATATTGAGAAAATGATAATTTTGGCGCCCTGATGTGGTGCATCTCTGCTTACCGGGTTAAGCCGGTCCTGTCCACAGGTACTTCAGGTAAAGGTGGACAGTTACTGATGAGTGGTGAGCAAGCTCCGACGGATAAAAATGAAGTGCTAAAGAGAGCTACCTGGAGAGCAAATGTAATTTTGGTTGCATATATAGTCGGCTATATCTCCAGGCCGCGATAATTTGAATTTGGAGCGCAATAATTGGAACTTCGGTATCATCTTATAAACCGCGATAAATCGAGAATCGCGGTAATCGAGGTATTCCTGTATAAGTAAAAGTCAATCAATTATCTAAGCAAAAGTCAGATTTAAAAATATTTTATGGACATAAATTATAAAATACAGATTCCTTACATATTGAGCCCAAATCTAAGTTATGTATTGAATAAAATACAGATATTTTTTTATTAAACTAATTAAATTAATAGAAAAAATAAATTATCTCAAAAGCATAAAAAAAATAAGTTTCTTGTAGTTTTCGTTGTAATAGGTATGCTAATTAAATATTAAAGAAAAGTATAGCAAACAAAAGAAATGACAAAAAACAAAGTGATTTATCTAAAATCTAGATATAAAAATATTCCCAAGATCATAGATCAAATAGCTCGTGCTATCATCAGATCCCATTATACTATAGATATGACAAAATGACAAATTGATATAATGGAAAATGCTAACTATAAAAATCAATATTTTGATTTTTGAATATTTTAGATAGGATATATTACTACATTCACTGCATTTATTGTGTAATGCAGAATTTTTTTTTAATATAAATGTCACAGAAAAGTAAATTTGATATATACTATCATACTTTAGGAAACTAGAATTTATGGCCTCTTAAAGTAATCAAATTCGAATTACTACATTCACTGCATTTATTGTGTAATGTAGAATTTTTTTTTAATATAAATGTCACAGAAAAGTAAATTTGTTATATACTATCATACTTTAGGAAACTAGAATTTATGGCCTCTTAAAGTAATCAAATTCGATGCCTTACTATTCTACAAAATTCTATTTAAATAAAAAATTATACCTGATATCATGGCTGTAGTAAGAGGTTCTTTAATTTGTTTCTTGACATCACCAAACTTTTGATAATTTCGAATTTTTGGAACCGACATAAATGTTAATGCGATAAATGATATACTGACTAACCATTAGTTTTGTTATCTCCATTTCTCGACATCTATGTCAGCAGAGATGAGAAAATAGATGCGAGGACCACCTGTTGCATTTGCGACAGGTGTTCACTTTAGGAATATCTTTCAAAGTAGTCTCTTTCTAAATTAAGGAAAATTGATTTCTGCATTTAATAAAGCAAAAGTGTTTTAGGTCACTATTTTTTGTTTTAAATGTAAATTTTTTTTTTTTTTTTTTTTTATCAATACAAGCATTCTGAACATGTAATCCTAAGTTGCACAATTTCAAAATTACCAGATATTTTTTAGAAAATAGTAAATTTAATGATGATAATGTTTTAATCTATAAAATCTGCATGACTGCTCAATTAGGTTATTGTGATTATTAAAACAAAAAAAGTTTTTATATTTAATTATAGAATAAACTTTTAATAATTAAAAGTTTACAGTTCTGAATACTTTAATTTTAATCAAAAATTTATTAAAACTCGGACGTCATGCATTATTAATTAAAAGAATAGTAGTAGTCAGTCTATCCTAATGTAAAAATAAAATTATGTTCTTTGGCTAACAAAATAAATACTAAACAATTTATTAAATATAATTCGTTATTAATTATATTAGTTGATAACAATATTAAAGTTTAGTTTTTTTATTGATTTATGTTTTATCGTCAGATTTATGTATAAGTTTCAGTAATTACTGATAAGAATATAAGTATAGTTTAACGTATAAAATCAATAATTCTTGCAAGCTAGTAAAACTAAAATATAGGCTATGAACAGCTGATAAATGAACACAAAATTATGTGTTATGTAGTTATTTTAATATCAGTTACTAGAAGTTTTAGTTATTCTAAAATACAATGAAGTAATAAGATATACAAATGCATTCAATAAAATTAATATTCAAATTAATTACATTTTTATAAATCCTAACATCTCATAACAGATGGTAGAATATAATGTAATGGTTATTTCCGTGCTAAATTATTATTTTTTAAATTAAGCTAAAATTTCTAAGAACACTTATGAACTTGATGATGATTTAATAATTCTAAAATTATTATTATCCAAATCCCACGATGTTTCCTCATTTAAGTTACATTATACATTTATATAATAATAATGTTGCCTAAGATATGAATAAATTATTTCCATGCTTTCGGTTTTCTTTCTACTTTTTTTTTTTCAGTTTATTATATCAAAATAAAGATTCGGACTGTAAATCTACAGAAAAATCTGTAAATATTGCCCAAGCTCTCTTATTTTCTTTTACAGTTTTTTTTTTTTTATAATTTAAATTTTGAATGAAACAAATATTTTACTTGACTGTACTAAAAAAATGAAAGTTGATATGTCACGAATTTAATCTCTCGATTAATAAACTTGATAATGATTTTAAATCAACATTCTGGAATCGATCATCCGGATATTATCATCTTCATTAAATGCTTTAATCAAAATTAAAATTAGTTAACCAATTCTTAAAACATTTCTTGAAATACAAATAAAAGAAGTCATAAATATATATATAAAAGATAAAAATAGTCTTACTTTCCAAACGTGTCATTTATTTTTATTTATTTAACATTAGTAGGGTACTCGGCGTTTCTTGGGAATTAAAAATAAAAAATAATAATAATGCCATAAAAGAAGTTGCTACAAACTCTACATACTGTATTATGACGTCGGCTAAGATAATTAAAAATAATTCAAAATTAGTTTAAATGAAATAATAATAATGCCATAAAAGAAGTTGCTACAAACTCTATATACTGTATTATGACGTCGGCTAAGATAATTAAAAATAATTCAAAATTAGTTTAAATGAACTTAAAGATTATATACTAGGTTTGCGCGAATTAAGTAATAGAATCACACAGGATGAACCGAATCCATTAGGCAACTTTTAGAACCCACCATAGTGGGGTCCATAACTTATGGTGAGGATTAACAGGAAAGTTTGATTGTCTAAATTCAGGCCCGGATGCCATGAATTTAGACTTTATGGAGAATAATTTGATAATGAATCATGTAAAAATACCATTTTATTATATAATTCACTTATAGAATTCGAAACCAATTGGCATTTTTGTTCAATTTTAGCATTGATTTAACCAGCGTATGTCACATGTGCTGTCATCATCGCGTCATCATGATATCATTGTGACTTACGTCAGATATTGACAAATAATATTGACGATAGTTGGCATAAGTATAAGCAATACAAGTAAGCCGTATGTTAACGCTTCATCGCTGATACTTAGCGTCATCTACTGTTGAAAATAGAAAATAAAATTCTGATAAAAATTAGAAATTAAATGCAACTTGAATTTAGCGATCCAGTAGGATCTATTAATCTCAAATTAAGCAACGTCGAAGTGATTGACTATTAGTGGTAGAATATCACTACTAAATTTCATGGAAATATACTGATTTGTTCAAAAGTTAGTGAGGGATACAACCAGACAGGGAAACTTTATGCCTATCTTCTAAGCCCCCTCTTCCTTTGAAAATCAGATTATTATTATTATTAGTTTCTTTAATCCAAAAACAACGTGTGATTAATCACGATCACTATTTTGAATTTCCTATGCGCATTATTTAATACAAAATATCATTGAAATAAATAAAATGCGGGAAAATTGCTTATCATTTTAATTAAAAAACGAAACTGCAAATGCTGCAGTATCGTGATCAAGCTCCTAATATTAATTAATGTATATCAATTAAATTTACGAACAAATTCATTTCTTTATTCTGAATTCAAAATTAATTGAGTGCTATCATATGCAAGAAACTATATTAAGTATTTTATCAATTATATGGGGATTATACATATTTTAAATGGATTCTTAAAATAAAGTTCAGAAATACTACCTAATAAAGAGAATATAACCAATTCCTTACTACTACAATTCGATTCTTGAATCTTAGTAGTTTAATAAAAACAGTACAGAAACTGCTTTGTTTCCTTAGGAAACAAAGCAGTTTCTGTACTAACTAATGAACTGAATGAATGCCAACTAACAAATTTAACTACTTTGTTTCCTAAGGAAACAAAGCAGTTTCTGTACTAACTAATGAACTGAATGAATGCCAACTAACAAATTTTACGATTGTCAAATCTGATTTCAAATTAATTAGTTAAATCTTAATTTTTCTTGTATTTATAACAGTAACATTTCTAATGTGACATTTATTTTGATATCTGACAAAATAAAAAATATCATAATCTCACAAACTTGATTTCTATCCAACTTTAATTAACCTCCGGATATTTAGTTGATTTAATTAGCTACATGACCTTTAGTTAACTTTAATCATAGCTTAATAACATACTTTTGTAAATTGAATAAAACATGTCACAAATGATCTAGTATAATTAATCAAGATCACTAATTGAAAAGGAGCCAATAAATTTTTCAGTGTCAAAATTCATTTTATCACCTATTAAAATTTTTATACGATTTAATTTACGTATATTTAGACTGACTTATTATACTGAGAAAAATTTAGCAACAAAAATATATCTATATCTAATCTGTATTTTTTTATATCTTACCGGATTAATAAAATGATCATCATCATTCACAAAAATAAAAATAAATTGGATAACGAATTAAACGTATGTAAAAACTTTTATTGATCTTATTAATTTTTTATTATATTTAACTTTATTAAAGATTAAGAAAATTAATCAATTAGTATCAATTCTTATATATAATAATCCTTCCGTACGAGGGATACGTTCCGCGTTATAGGAAATCGCGTATTATTTATATTATATTTATTTATTTATAAACTGAATACTAGTCGCAATTTTTTCGTCGTATTATATGAATTCACGTTACAGGGGAGCGCGTTATACGGGAATTTACTGTAAAAGCTGGGTCTCACAGGCGTAAAACGCGACGTCAGTACGCTGACGCAAATGCGTCGCGCACGAAACGTCGAGCGTATCAATATTCTGACGAAAGTGTACGACGTGACGTAAATAAATGACGTCGTTTAGCTATTGGCTAATTACTATGACATCATTTGAAGTTAGCTGTTTCAACATGCATAGCAAAACTCAAGAACTGTTTTATTTATCGATGGCTTTATTCATAAATTTATTGAATGTCGTGATTTTTGCAGATGCAAAATTCCAAATCTTATATTCTGGAATTTTTTTTTTTCGCATAAGAATCGATACTTCTTTATTTTTTCTAAAAATGTTTCGTTGCTGAAAGCGAACATGATCCCTTCACTATTCGCCATATTGAATTACGAAATAAAACTCTCTCTCTTATGATTGGACGAATGGCCAACATACATTTGGCGCAACGCTTAATTGCGCCAAAAAAGTAGCTGCAAAAAAGTATTCTCCGTCATAACGACGCAGCGTTTAGCAATATACAGGAAGTGACATCAGTGTCGATACGCCGATGTATTTACGTCGCGTTTTACGCCTGTGAGACCCAGCCTTAATACTTATCAATATACAGGAAGTGACATCAGTGTCGATACGCCGATGTATTCGACACTGACGTCGCGTTTTACGCCTGTGAGACCCAGCCTTAATACTGAATACATAGTACTGTATTAATTAGCTGTGGCTTACCACCATGGTGGTAAGCCACAGCTAATGTGCAACATACCATGGTGGTAAGCCACAGCTAATGAGCAACATACCATGGTAGTACGCCACAGCTGTGGCATGGTGCCACACCATGCCACAGCTCTATGTGCAAATCAAGCATTTTCATCAGCTGTGGGATCCCCATGGTGGTAGCAACAGCTAATGTGCAGCACAGCATGGTAGTAAGCTACAGCTGCATGGTGGTAAGCCACAGCTGTATTAATTAGCTGTGGCTTACCACCAAGGAGGATCCGGCTTCAAATCCGCCTCACACACCCGGATTTGAAGCCGGATCCTCCTCCAGTCTTATAGGAGGGATCCAGGCCCGGCCCGGTGAATACATCCTTCAATCATCCGGTTGACCCCATCATGGTGTTGGCCAGCCTATGATGGGCTCTCTAAATGGTCACCGGCAGATACAAAATATCTCATGAGGATATGGCGGTTTAATGTACCTAACTTAACCTGAAAATGGCATCAATCTATTGTTTGTTTAAAAATTATTATTCAATAGAAAATTTTATTAATATTTGTACGATTTGAATTTAATTTTAAAAATTATTATTCAAACGGTTTTAAGATACGTAATTTTTAATAACTCAAAATTTATAAATCAAAAAACATTTCAATTTGCGGAATTTGTAATTTTGAATTATCTTTGAATTTATAAGAAATTATACACAACTGCTTTAAATTTTTTTTAGATATGGCCCATTTGTGCTACCAGATTATTTAACAATCATTTTAAATTGATGATTAAAAAAAAAAAAAATCAAGCATTTTCATCAGATTTATCTTTTCAACTGAAAGTTTAATAAATTATACGATATGTTATTTTATAGTTCTTATCATATTTTGAACAAAATCATATTTTATATCAGAAATTATATTAATTGACTAAGGTAAATTTTATGTATAATGCAAATTTTAACTAAAGACTATATTTAAATAATTTGAATGTTGCAAAGATATATAAATCAGGTATATTATGTTCAAAAATATGATTAAAGTCATATTGTATAATTTATGTATTATTCCATAATATTGCATACTATTCAGGTCATCCCAAAAATAATGTTTTTATACTGTACTTGTTCAAACTTGTCTCAGCTTGTCTAAACATGAACTGTTATAATTTTCACAACGTTGTAAGGATATTATTGATTCAAATGGAGAATATATATTAGATTAAATTAAAAGTGATTTATCTTCTATATCCTTTCAAACCTTAATGTTATAAATGACATTACTTTTGAGATGACCTGATATATACATCATTTGATTATAACAAATAATTCATAATGTAAAATAAGAACAGAAAATTCGTGTATTGGAATACTGTATATGATTTTTTCATTTTTATTTTATTTCCTGAAGCACTAATTAATGAATAATGTACAGATCAATTTCCAATCATTTAATCTTTATAAAAATCTTCAATATTACACCTTTCATAAAAATAAAAAAGATGAATTATAGAATATATATATTAGAATCGTTTAGCTATATTGAAAAAAAGATTAGCAAATGGATAAAGAGGATAAGGAGATTGAAGTTTAAAATAAAGTAAAATATTCAATATATAAATTTATGGAACATATATAGTATATACCAGGGATGACCAAACCTTATGTCACTACGAGCCACATAGGAGAATTTCAAATACTCGAGAGCCGCATTAAAAGATTAGCAAATGGATAAAGAGGATAAGGAGATTGAAGTTTATATATTGAATATTTTACTTTATTTTAAATTTATGGAACATATATAGTATATACCAGGGGTGACCAAACCTTATGTCACTACGAGCCACATAGGAGAATTTCAAATACTCGAGAGCCGCATTTTCTTCTGGATCAATGAGAACAGCATCAAGTTTCTCAGGTAATCTTTATAATGATTTCAAAAATTGTTTATTTCAGATGCATACTACTTTTTAAAATAGATTAAATAAATTACAGATATATTATTTTTTACTTAAATAAGTATTTTCTTCAATTTACTATTGAGGAGTTTCATAGTATGTAGCCACATTGAAGATGCCAAAGAGCCACAGTATGGCCACCTCTGGTATATACTAATCTTAGATGGCATATAATAGAATTCAATGTACAAGTTTAAATTAACTACAGATCAAATATTGTTCCAAAAATTAATAGATGAGGTTTATAAAAGCTTCTTTCAACATCATTATACTAGAAAACGTTTATCATTAACATTTTTTTCCAACAAGATGATTTGTATAATGCAAATGTTAATATAGCAGTTTTAATGCAAGAAATTTAATATTTATTGCATTAAAAACTGAAAAATATGAGGTTTAGTTCCAGCTACATAGAAATGATTAAAATTCAATAAGTTATTTGTTGCTTCAAAGAAATTAAACGATATTTCATTTAATAATAATTATTTATATTATTCCACGGTTTGCATTTGAGCAACTTGTTTAATTTTTATTGTTCACAAGTGATGGCTGCACAAATAGGTCAAGTGCTCAAATAAACTTATTGCTCTATTAAATTACACGGTTGCGCATGACTGGTTGCTTAAATGAGCCCAATTGAGAAAAAATGACTCAGTTGTGCTAATGAACTCCAATCTCTACTTATGCCATGTTAAACACAAAATATGTAGCATTGTAATAAGACAAAGGCAAGCGAGACACATGCCCTGGGCACAAAGATAAGCGGAAAACAAAGTTTTCAATTTCATTAAAGTTTTTTGCTGACATACAAATTTATCTGCCTGATTTTGAGATCGCATAAAATGTATTTGCTGGGGGGTACAGAAACATCTACTTATGGTGCGAGAATACAAAGCTGTTTATTGCTCTATTAAATTACACGGTTGCGCATGACTGGTTGGGTAAATGAGCCCAATTGAGAAAAAAAGACTCAGTTGTGCTAATGAACTCCAATCTCTACTTATGCCATGTTAAACACAAAATATGTAGCATTGTAATAAGACAAAGGCAAGCGAGACATGCCCTGGGCACAAAGATAAGCGCAAAACAAAGTTTTCAATTTCATTAAAGTTTTTTGCTGACACAAATTTATCTGCCTGATTTTGAGATCGCATAATATGTATTTGCTGGGGGGTACAGAAACATCTACTTATGGTGCGAGAATACAAAGCTGTTTATAAACAATAACTATTAAATGTTTCTATGCAATGAAAAAAAATCAAGTTACATGCCAAATACTGTATATTCTAATAAATAAATTAATTTTCATTTATATATATTAAAAATAAGTACTCCATTTATGTTTACAGTGTATAAATAATTTATTTAAAAATAAAGATTCAAGTGCATATATTAATTTAAAGAACTGTATGCAAATAATCTTAAAATTGTTTTCCATTTAATGATACAGAATTTTGTAAACGTGGGAAAAAGTACTATTACATGATTTGTTCAATAAATACAATATTTATGAACTATACAAGATAATAAAAATGTATTTATGAAATGAGAGAAATGCGATTTTGCTATTTTTTTTCTATCATATCTATAGGGCCGGGCCCGGACCCCTCCTGAGAAACTGCAGGTGTGGGACCCGGATTTGAACCCGGATCCTCCAGGGTGGTAAGCCAAAGTTTTATCACGCAGCCATCCAGCTGACGTTGGCTGTATGGTATGTAATGTATGTAGTTTTTCCTTTTTAGCTACAAAAAGAATAATAATAATAATGATAAATATAAACCATTAATTAATAGAATAAAACTGAAGAATTCTAGCAGTCTAAAGATAAATTAGTCATTTAAGCCATCCAGCTGACGTTGGCTGTATGGTATGTAATGTATGTAGTTTTTCCTTTTTAGCTACAAAAAGAATAATAGTAATGATAAATATAAGCCATTAATTAATAGAATAAAACTGAAGAATTCTAGCAGTCTAAAGATAAATTAGTCATTTAAAAATTACATTAGGAGAAAACAGTAAAATAGCATTTACTATTCCGATTTCTTGCAAAATTATTATAGGTACACGGTGGACAAACTATGGCTCCGGTAGCTCTTTGATGCCTTCAACATGGATCCATACCATGAAAGTTAAAAAAAAATATTTAATTTAATATGGAGAAATATATTTAAGTACAGTATTTGTAATTTGTTCATTTATTGTAAAAAGTAATAGGCGATACGAAATAAATGTATTGAAATACATAAAAATTTTTTGAAATCATTCTTAGTTACCCAAAACATGATGCGGCTCTCATTGACATAGAAATTGATTGAGTCTCTCAAATATTTGAGATTCCCTTATATGGCTTTTAGCGATGGGATTTAGCCACCCCTGTTATAGGTCTATTACAATTTTTATATATGAAACAAGGAGTTCTAGAAAGAACTAAAATTACCTACTTTCCGAAGCTATCATTTATTTTTCATTTATTTAGTATTTGGAATCCATTAGTTGTGTGTGTCCAATTGTATACTAATTTAATCAACATTGTTGTCATGATGACATTACATCAGCCGAGTTAATGACGTCATTGCGTCGTCACACATTGTTAAATCAGCAGGATGTCATAAATTATCGTTATTTTGTGACATCATTATGATAGATAGTAAGATACGTTGGTTAAGAAATCACGTAAACCATGTTACCTTTTATACTACTAACACTTAGCGCCATCTATTGGTAATAATATAAAAATGAAATTCTATCTTGCAGGAATAATCGATCCTGCAGGATTAAAGGATACCGCGTAGAGGTGCCCTTTAATGTCAGAACATCAAATTACTTCAAAGTTATTATTGAGAGACAGAGATATCACATACACACACAAAGACAGTCATTGGCCCGATTTTATAAGCTCTATTTCCTTCAGAAAGTAGGCTAATAATATCATACTTGGATGTTTAAGTTTTAACTGGAGATGGTGAATACGGCCATAAGACTTTGTAATTAGTCTGAGAGTTTTGATACTCCGCACACACAAAGTCATTTGCCCGATTTTATAAGCTCTATTTCCTTCAGAAAGTAGGCTAATAATATCATACTTGGATGTTTAAGTTTTAACTGGAGATGGTGAATACGGCCATAAGACTTTGTAATTAGTCTGAGAGTTTTGATACTCATTATATTCTTTGTGCAACAAACATGAATGCATAATTATTATACATAGCACGCATTTCTCATGGGACAAGTCGGAATTGTCCAGGAGACAAATAAAACTGTTCTACTTTGACAACCTTTCCTTAGTAAGATTTATTATTATTATCCACTCATTTACCTTCATTCTTTTTTGCAAATTTGCTTTTTCTTATTGGTAACTGCATGCCATTTCTTTGATATTTATTCATAATATAATGCAAATATTTTTTATTTGAATCTTATATATATGTTTAATAGTGTATTATAAATTCCTATATTATTAACTTCAAATTTGACATGGAGATAGCTTTCATGTCACTTCAAAAATGTGAAAACCCGAAAATTTTAATGTTAACATTCTCCAAAATATAGTTACATGGATGCTTTGCGATTTTTATTTAAACTATCTTTTTCAACACGTCTTTAATTTTTAATAACCGTTTTCAGTATTTTTTTAAATCAATATGCAAGTATTAAAATTCTATTATTCAATAAAAAATAGAATTTTTATAATTACAAATTGATTATTGATTATTTTTATCGATTCAGGTCATTTAGAAACGTTTTTACACAAGAATGCATCTTACTCTTTAGTATATATTTGATTGCTTTTGATTTTTTGCACAAGAACAGTCGATCCTTGGATTCTCTATCTGCTAGATCTACCTATTGAGATTTCCCTTCCTGATTGATGATCCAGGAAGGGAAATCTCAATAGGATTAATGGCGGAACTTAGCAGAGACTAGCTCTGCTAAGTTCCGCCATTCTAATAGTTAACTGTAGTTTGCAACTGTTCTCAAAAGCCGCATTATTATTGTGTTAAAAATATTGCATATAAAGCACATTATCCTTTTAAAACTATAAATACGTCGTCATCATGACGTAACGGCATATTTCCAGATGATGAAATATCATTATATAATGGACTCCCGTACAACACGAAGGATATGTTTCGCGTTATAATTATCCTTTTAAAACTATAAATACGTCGTCATCATGACATAACGGCATATTTCCAATGATGAAATATCATTATATAATGGACTCCCGTACAACACGAAGGATATGTTTCGCGTTATAGGAAATAGCATTATACGAGACGGGCATTATCAGACGATTTTAGGCAAATTTAAACTTGTCTCTGGGCTCAAGCACTGATCGCATATTGCTAATGAGATGTGCGTAAGTTTCGAATATGATTTTTATTGTGCGCAGAGTATTAAATTAATTTGTTTTAAAGATTTCTTTAATTAAAATGAAGGAAAAAACAGAATACAAGTAACTAAATTTTAAAAAATATTATATACAAGTAGACCTCGTATAACACGGACTCCGAAAACGCGGATTCGTATAACCCGATGGAAAACTTGTTAAATTTGTCATGGAAACGAAATAAACATCGTTTGGCTTTTATTACAATCAACGGATAAGTAACGTTAAAAAATTATCCTACGCGTTATACTGGACTGTTTATAGCGTTGTATGAGTACTAGTCGCAATTTTTTGGTCGCGCTATATAGGGAGTTTACTGTACTGTATTTGAATATATTATCTGATTAACAGTTATCAGAAAGATACTTGTCTATAATGACTAGCAACAAAAAAATCTTTCAGAAATTAATTTTATATTCAGTGTGCAGAAACAATTTCATAATTTTTCAAAAACATCACATCATTTATTAGTTCAGCAGATATTTGTTAGTGGTGTTTCGTTTGCTCTAAATTATTAAAGTAAATAACGCAACAAAGAAATTCTATATATGTATTTATAGGAAAGATTTATGTTTGATATACTATCTAATATAGTACATCCAAACATTCATATATCGTATACGCAAACAGAAAAGCAGGAAATATCTTAAGCAGAAAAATAACTTATAATACTTCTTTTTACAATAAAATTTCAATATAAATTTCGAAAATAATGTAAAAAAAAATTGTTTAATTTATTCAAATTTTGAATTAATTCAATCAGTAATATATCCATTAGCTCACTAGATTATTTTTAACGTGATATTTGTTCACTTTCAAATACAATATACTTAACTCCAAAACGTTTATCAATTCTAAAGGTCGTGACACACTGAACGCGACGCGACGCGAAGCGAAGCAAACATGACAGAAAATTTGCATCCTTCGCTTCGCGTTGCACCGCGCCGCAGCCTGTCTACATTGCAGTCGAGTTACCTCCCATGTTTCATGGATTTGCCGATAGAGGTTGTTGGCGGAGTATGGTTGATTTGTTATTAGAAAGAAGTGATCGTATATTTTCGGTATTCTTTTAATGTCATGTGATATAGGTATGGCCTTTTTTGTACTTCTAACACAAATTCTATATCTGAATCCCAATCACACGGTTGAAATTTCGTCATTTTCCAAGTATATAAAACATTCGTTTCTATTGGTTGATTGCTTTCTTCATGTCTTGCCACCCGTATTGTTCGCGCGTGCTGATTGGTCAAAGTTCAACTTTTTATCTCCTTTCGCGCGTGCTGATTGGTCAAAGTTCAACTTTTTATCTCCTTTCGCGCGATTACGCGCGTTAACTCGAGAAGCCGCACTGGAAAAGCTAGTCCAAGACACACTGTATGCGCATAACCGCGCGAAGTTGCTTTTTTAAGGCCGTGACACACTGAACGCGACGCGAAGCGGAACGGAGCAAAGCAAATATGAGGGGGGAAATTTGCATCCTTCGCTTCGCGTTGCACTGCGCCGCAGCTTGTCTACATTGCAGTCAGTTATTACTCATGTTTCGTTAATTTGCCGATAGAGGTCGTTTGAGAAGTGTGGTTGATTTGTTAGTAAAAAGAAGTGATCGTATATTTTCGGTATTCTTTTAATCTCATGTGATATAAATATGGTCTTTTTTGTACTTCTAACACACATTCTATATCTGAATCCCAATTACACGGTTGAACTTTCGTCATTTTCTAATTATATAAAAGATTCGTTTCTATTGGTTGATTGCTTCCTTCGCGTCTTGCCACACCGTATTGTTCGCATATACTGATTTGTCAAAGTTCAACTTTTTATCTCCTTTCGCGCGGCTACGCGCGTTAACTCGAGCAGCCACACGGGAAAAAGCTAGTCCAAGACACACTATACGCGCGTAACCGCGCGAAGTTGCTTTCTTAGGCTTCGCTTCGCGTTCAGTATGTCACGGCCTTTAAGTCGATAAAAGTAAAGATAATTAAGTTTTAAATGTGACTTAGACAGTTATCACGTATTTAAGTTGTTGGCTGTTTCATTAAATAGAAAAAGCCATCATCCAAATATTGACTATTAACTTTAATGTCGTAAAAAACAAAGACAGTAACAATGTACTGTATGTTGAAATGGTACCAGTTTAAATCCATGATAACTGATTTTTTATACTAGTAGAACGATTTTTTGAGAGAATTAAAACGTATAAATTCGATTAATATAGACGTATAGAAACTATAATTATGCAAAATTTCACATTTACAATATTTAATGCAATAAAAATCATCAATTAAAACATTTTATTGCCTAGGCTATCGACGGAATGAATATTCTATTCGCAATAACTCAAACAAATCATTTTTATAAACAACAAAATTCTTATTCCCAATAAAATAATGGAAATTTAAATTCAGAATATTATAGAATTTAATTATTCTCACTTTAATTTATAACAAACTACAAATTAAATTGCTAGGCCAGGAGCAAAATGGAGAAAAGGTTTTTTTTTTTTTTTTTTTATTTTGTCAACATTTTTTTTTCCAGATTTATTGGATTCGTTGTAATTTCATTAGATGATTTCGAAAAGTTTGATGATATCATTTTAACGCTATAGTGTGACGATTTACGAAGCTAGTGTTATTTGTTAATTTAATCAATTGGAACACAGTATTTTCTAAACTTACAATGAAAACACTAACACAGTACAGTGAAAAGATCTAATTATTTATTTAATTAAATGCTGAAAATTATAATGTTTTGATAGTTGTAACCATATTTTATTTTTTAGCCTACTTTCCGAAGAAAAAGGAATATTATAAAATCACCTATTGCTTGTCTGTCCACCACTAATAATTTTTGAACTATCTAATATCAAATTTTATGGAAAAAATATTAATGTCCTGCCATTAATGGTCACCTCGACTAGCATAATTTAAATTCTACATGATAGTTTAATCTTACAGAATTGCATTTAATTTTTATCAAAAATTTTATATTTTTGACAACAGATGGCGCTAAGTGTTAGAATATAGGAATAACATAGCTTATCTGAGATGTTTAACATTTAGTGTCATCTACCGTCAATAGCAGCATAATGACATCATGTCACCGCACGTCATGGCATTTCTAGTTTCAAAAAAACTAGAACTGCTTGTTAATTTTAATTAATGTATTTCCTTTAACAGTACATTATTATTAAATTCATAATGTGAAAGAGAATTTTCCAGCAAATGAAATAGAAAAGGACATGCAAGTTTTGGTCTGAACTGCTGTGGCTGATTTTATATAATTAATTAACAAAAAATTGTTAAGTTAATTTGAATTTTTATTATTTCTGCAAATCATTAATTATTATAAAAGTTTTCTATTTTGATCAAGATTCCTGTGAATTGTAGTATGTTTTTTAAAAAAAATGACCAATCAATTCTATTTTTTAATTTATATTATGGATTATTTAATCACTATATTGCAGCCATCATAAAAATATTTCATTTTAATATAAGTTACACTCTGTAGCTTAATGTAGTGGTCTTCAAACTGTGGCTTGCGAATCCCTAATGGCGTATAAGGAATTTTCAAGGATGCGCGTTATTTTGCAAGTCATAATATATATCTGTTACATGGTGACAGATATTATTCTTTTATGAGAAAGGAGTGCAGGATTAAAAAGTTTGCAGACAGCTAGCTTAATGTACAGTTTATACACGTTACTGTGATGTGGGAATTCTTAGAGAAAATAATGCTTTTTTATAATGATCTGTACTTAATGATAAAGATGTACGATTTTCCTATTAAGAAAAAAAAAGGAAATTTTTATAATCTATCTAACGGAATAGTGTCGTTCACAAAGATTTGGGAATATTTTTAGATTGTAGATTGTCATATATTCATCATATTGCCTATATAGAAAAACCACTTTTACTCAGGAGATATCTTTCAAGATTTTCGGACAGACATACATTAAGAACTTTTGTTTTACGCTATATTCGTGTCTTTTTTGACATATGGAGCTATTTCTTATCTGAATTCATTAGAATCTATATGGCAACGTACTATCAGTAAGATAAATTAGTGCTGTATTAATGATCAGTCAGAAGAAACAAACAGTATTTTAAATCCTCCTACTTTTTCCGAATTGGTTAAAGACTATGACATTAAAATGATTAAAAATACATAAAGGGCGATCTCCCTTCGGATAATTTAAAATTTAATGTGAACAGTATTTTAAATCTGCCTTCTTTTTCCGAATTGGTTAAAGACTATGACCTTAAAATGATTAAAAATACATAAAGGGCGATCTCCCTTCGGATAATTTAAAATTTAATGTACCTCAATACTACTCGCGTCAGGTAAATTTGCTTTTTGTGCCAACCAAAGACTGGTAAAATCATCGAGATCATTCTGGAATAAAGCGTTTAGTTTATTCAATACATCGTTCAGAATAAAGAGGGTTCGCCCATGTTTACATTTTAATGTAGGGTGAAGGGCTAAATAAATAATATAGAAGACAAACTTATGAACACAGAAAAATTGCTGAAATTTTTATCTCTCTTATATACAAAATATATACACTCATCCCTCGATTTACACGGTATATACGTTCCTGGAAAAATTGTGCAAACCGAAACCGTGTAAAACGAGACGCAGAATTCATACAAAATAGAAGGATATGTTCAATTAAACTGTAAACCGTGTAAATCGATCTAAAGAAGATAATGAAAAGTCGAGGATATGTTCTTTATTAAACGTGTAAAATGAGGATTAAAAAAAGGGGGAACAACCCCTTTTTTTTCTTTAATACTTCTCATTTGATTGAACAATATTAATGCAAAAGAAGCAAAATAAA
Source organism: Olivierus martensii (assembly GCA_000484575.1). Classification (NCBI taxonomy): domain Eukaryota; kingdom Metazoa; phylum Arthropoda; class Arachnida; order Scorpiones; family Buthidae; genus Olivierus; species Olivierus martensii. The sequence continues at coordinate 45,494 of AYEL01073899.1, forward strand.
AGCCCAAAAATTTTTTTGTTTTCATTTAAAAACCATGTAAAAGCGAAACCGTGTTAATTTATAATGCAAAACAATCAAAATAAAACCCAAAAAATTTTTTGTTTTCATTTAAAAACCGTGTAAAAGCGAAACCGTGCTTTTTTGTTTTCATTTAAAAACCGTGTAAAAGCGAAACCGTGTAAATTGAGCACCGTGCAAACCAAGGGATAGGTGGTTTGCACGGTAACACATTTACTGTATAGTAAAATTGGTATTTAAACTTTTTTTAACTTTATTAATATTCTAGAATTTTTAATGCTCTAGAACAGTGGTTCTTAATCTAAAACCAAGGGATAGGTGTATACAGTACTATATACTGTATAGTAAAATTGATATTTAAACTTTTTTTTAACTTTATTAATATTCTAGAATTTTTAATGCTCTAGAACAGTGGTTCTTAATCTGAGGTGCGTGCTCACCTGGGAGTGCCAGAAAGCATTTTCGGGGGTGCGAGAGAGGTTTTTAAATTTTCGATGGAAACTATCGTCTGTGAGAAAGTAAACGAACTCTAGAACGACTTTTGAGACCTATACTCTCTACCTTTGCCTACCTGTTTCAGAATATTCGCAGTGATGTTAAAATATCAGTGCGAATATTCTAGACATTCAAATATATTTCTAAATTTAGCATAGTTTAAAAGACGAGAGAGAAATTAAAACATTAGTATAAAATAATAATAATAAATATTACATTCTGCAAACAATATTGCTGAAAATATTTATTAATGAATAAACTATTCATTACATTAATGCATACTGTACTTTGAATTTTGCAAATATTTTATATTTTTTAATAAAAAAATACTTTATGGGATAAAAATTCCTATAAAAACTGACCTATTAGATCTTAAAAAAAATCTGAAATTTATTGGAAATCTATCTAAAAATAAGGCTTAAGTGGATTTTCCATTAGAGAAATGATAAACGTTATTAGGGGATTCTTTTTATTTTGTTAATACACCCAATTAACTCGTGACTCGTATCTTGGGACATAAATTAAAAGACTGATGACCAAATGCAGTAATTGCACAACAGGAAACATTGATAAGGTATGTCATCAGTGGATTCATTACCCTTATTGATTAAAGTCAATTTTCTGTTAACTCAATTAGCGGAAAATTTTCTATTAATTCTATCAGTTGATATAAACGTTAATTACGAATTTTAATTATTCCAAAATTTGATTTAGAAGTTGTATTTTACTGATATTTTTAATGATTTGATGTAGTCAATAATTTTTTCAATATATTAAAAACGGTCTATATACAAATAATTATCCTAATCTTATGCTATTAAGGTAATAAAATAATCTAAAAATAAAATACAAAAAAATAATAATTTAAAAAGTGAATTAAAATAATATAACAGTAAAGACAATTTTATCAATAACCGATTCTTTCTATTCTAAAATGCAATAAAAGATTATATTAATTAGTTTTATCCGTCAGTCGTCATGATAACTAACATACAGTAAACTGCTGTATAATGGGCTCTCCTATAACACGAATTCGTGTAGTGCGACGAAGTCTTTCATAGTACTCATACAACTCCATAAACAGTCGCGCATAACGCGTAGAATAAATATTTTTAAACGTTACTTATAATATCCGTTAACTACAATAAAAACCAAACCAAAGTTGTTAAAGTTGACAATTTGTGACAACTAACAACTTTTCCGTCGGGTTATACGAATCTGCGTTTTCGGAATCCGTGTTATACGGGTCTCCTTGTATATATTTTTTAAAATTTATTTACCTGTATTTCTTTTTGTTTTTTCTTTTATTAAAAGAAATCTTTATAGCAAGTTAATTAACACTCTCATACAATAAAATTATATTCGAAACTAATGCACATCTCATTAGCAATATGCAAACAGTACTGGAACACTCGGAGACAAATTTAAATTTGCATAAAATCGTCTGATAATACGTGTCTCGTATAACGCGGAACGTATCTCCTGAATTGTACGGGAGTTCGCTATATATATATATTATATATATATGTGATCTGGATCAAATTCACATGTTATGATATCTTACTAGAGAAATAAAACTACTGAAAATGATCAGTACTGTTCATGATCAGACAAAACATATTGATATATTTTGGGACAATATTTCACGTAAATATTGATCAATTTGAATGAAATATTGGACTCTAGACAATCAAGTATTATTGATCTTTTAGAGATCAAATAAGATATATTGAAAATTTTCTAGAGAACTAAAACTACTGAAAATGATCAGTACTGTTCATGATCAGACAAAAGATATTGATATATTTTGGGACAATATTTCACTTAAATATTGTTCAATTTGAATGAAATATTGGACTCTCTAGACAATCAAGTATTATTGATCTTTTAGAGATCAAATAAGATATATTGAAAATTTTAACATATGTTGTATACAGTATAGCCGACATAAATATACAAGAACTTTTTTCGTGATTATTTTAACAAAGTTTTTCTAATGATAGCTCCATAATATAGTTGAACTGAATTTATAATCAAGAATATTAAATCAAAATTCAGGTAATACAGTTAAAAAAATATTTTTATAACTAAAATTTGACGAAGCAGCTTTTTTTTTTTGCGAGATGTTTGTCTTACGAAGGGGTTTATTTAGTTCAAATGCTTAAAATAAGACAAATGCCGATCATATCTAACTGGGTAGTGCCTGTCAAAACGATAAATCATATAAATATTCGTGAATTTTAAAGAAATTCGCCTATATTATTCTGATTGTTTAGAAGATTGTATGTAAAAAATGATCAAAAAAATATATGTCCATATATCAAAATCGATTCGTCACTACGTAATCGCGAATCGATTTTGATATACTGATATACAGTTTATAGAATTTTGATATTTTTAACGACTCTCTAGCGTAGTGGTCTCCAAAGTGAGGTACGCGTACCCCAGAGGGTACGCGAGACGATATCTGGGGGTACAGTGAAAACAATTTTTATATATGATGTTAAAGTTTTGTATAATGTTGGTAGACATGTAATTGGTCTGTATTGTGATGGGTTTCCGGTGTTTGTGCTTTTGGGTTTCATAAAAGTGATGCCATAAGTAAGAAAGGAAGGTGTGTCTTTTGGTTCGTGAATGAGATGTATGAGATGTTTGGCAAGTAAGTCATGAAGACAGGTAAAGTGTTTGTACCAAAAATTCTGGATGCCATCTACACCAGGGGCTTTCCAGTTGTATCTAATTGTATTTGTGAGTTCTTCAGTAGTAAAAGATGATATAGGGCATTTCTGGTACGTCTAATGTGCGTGTCTCCTCTTCTGTGATCCAGCTGGCTCTTAGATTGTGTGTAACTGGCACTGCCCACAGGGCAGACCAGAAGCTAGTGAGTGATTGTTGTGTTGGTATTTCTCTGTTTTGTGTTTGTTTAGGCTCTTTAGTGTTTATGTTTCTATAGAATATCTTTTCATTGTTTGTGAACAGTGTGATGTCTAATTTACATGCCAGGCTGGTTTTGTATAGTTTCAGGTGTTGTGATTTTGCTGCAAGTTTCTGTTTTAGTGTGTCTATGTATTCTTTAATGTGTGTATGTTGTGGTTTTCGTGCCATGTGTATGTTTTTAGTTTTTTGAAAATCTTTCTAATAGATGTTATTTGACTAAAAAACTGCTTAAACTCTTATCATAATAAGATTAATACACATAGCACTAATAGCAGTTGAGATAAACATAATTTTAATCATTTAACATAACGTAACTAACATTTTCGGCTTTCAAAGCCATCATCAGGTTACATACACAGTACGAACTGGAAAAAGATTCTAGAATAGATAGGTTCATTTAAAGAACCTTGGTTGTTCAAACTATAGAATGATTAGTATAAAAATTTAAAAAAATATTACATTAAAGTACATATAGAAAAAAACTAAAATAACATTAAAACATATAATCATCGTATAACAAAATAATAAATGGATAAATAAACAGATAATTTAAAGGTCCAAAAAATTTAGATTTTATTGGCTACATTATTCCAGTGTTAAAATGTTAATCAACTTGTGCTCAGTGCTACAAAAGAACTATTTCTTCACGATATATTTCCAGGCTTTCGATACTCCTACAACTCTTTCATTTACTAAACGCTCCTTATCTTGTCTCCGTAGTATTTCTAAAGCTTCTGTTAGGAATTTATACTTACTATTATCCACTTGTCTTACCATTTTAGCGTTATCCCATTTAATCTCTAGATCTTTGTCGTAGGCTTCTACTGCTAGCGTGGTGTTTAGTTTTCCTTTATGAATATCATTCTTGTATTCATTTAGACGTTGCTCTAACATTCTTGTCGTTACGCCTATATATTTTGAACACTGTCCATCCTCTACATTGATTACCGGAGTTTTGTATACTCCAGATTTTTCGGTCCTCTCTAATGGTTGTTTATCATTTCTTAGCTTATTATACAGTGTTAGTGGCCTTTTATTTACTTGTTTTTTTACCTTGCTTCTTCACAAGTTTCCTAACACAGCTATACATTCCAATATTATGTGGTATGGGCATAAATACCTTTTCCTCTTGTTGTGCTTCTTGTAGCACTGTTGTGTTTAAATTCATTTGACTTTCTTTGGATAGTGATTCTTTTACGGCTTTATATGTACTCAAGATGAATCCTATCTTATAACCATGCTCCTGTCATGTTTTTACGATATAATTGATTTTTTTCCTCATATCCTCTTCCCTTTGGCAATATATTAACGCTCTTCTAAAAAATGATCTGAATGCCATTTTTGTGATGTATTGTAACATGTATTGCCCAGATAATAAATTATAAACAACCATTAGACAGGACCGAAAAATCTGGAGTATATGAAATCCTGATAATCAATGTAGAGGATGGACAGTGTTCAAAATATATAGGCATAACGACAAGGACGTTAGAGCAACGTCTAAATGAACACAAGAATGATATTCACAAAGGAAAACTAAACACCACACTAGCAGTAGAATCCTACGACAAAGATCTAGAGATTAAATGGGATAGTGCTAAAGTGGTAAGACAAGTAGATAATGGTAAGTATAAATTCCTAACATAAGCTTTAGAAATACTAAGCAAACAAGATAAGGTGCGTTTAGTAAATGAAAGAGCTGTAGGAGTATCGAAAGCCTGGGAATATATCGTGAAGAAATAATTCTTTTGTAGCACCAAACACAAGTTGATTAGCATTTTAACACTGGAATAATGTAGCTGATAAAAATCTAAATTTTTCGGACCTTTAAATTATCTATGTTTATTTATCCATTTATTATTTTGTTATACGATAATTATATGGTTTACATATATGGTTAATACATTACATGGTTATACATATAGTTTTTTTCTATATGTACTTTAGTATAAAAATTTAAAAAAATATTACATTAATCATTCTATAGTTCAAACAACCAAGGTTCTTTAAACAAACCTATCTATTCTAGAATCTTTTTCCAGTTCGTACTGTGTATGTAACCTGATGATTGCTTTGAAAGTTGAAAACGTTAGTTACGTTACGTCAAATGATTAAAATTATGTTTCTTATCTCAACTGCTATTAGTGCTATGTGTATTAATCTTATTACTTTCTAATAGATTTCATGAGTTTTGCAGATCTGTTGTTTTTTGTGTATTGGGTGAGTCTACCTAATTCTGTTCTGATTTCATTGATTTGTTTTTCGAGCCATTTTTGCCAGGCAGGTTTTAAGTAGTGTTTTGTGTTTGATTTGTTTTTCGAGCCGTTTTTGCCAGGCAGGTTTTAAGTAGTGTTTTGTGTTTGTGCTCAACTTATTTGGAAGTGTTTTAAGACCTAGGTGTGTAGTGAGAGTGATAGCAGCAGCATAAATAAGTGTGTGTATTTCTATGAGTGTTGTCATTAATAAGTTTGTGTAGAATTATGGGGTTTCTGGGCAGAAACAGAAATTCGGAATCTACAGGCTTAAGGCCTAAAAGCAGTACAGAAACAACATGCGAGTAAGGACGACAAAAAAGGCAACTCGTAACATTGAGACAGAGAACAACATTGGAATAAATCCATCAACTTCTTTATTATATGATTAAAACAAATGAGATTCAAATTTTTACATAGTCGTTCTTCCAACAGATAAAGGAGACATATACCTGGAGTTGTTAGTTGTTTCTCTTGACCAACATCAGTAGCACAAAAACAATCTTTAGTCTTTTTAAATTATCAGTCTTTAATTCATACACCACGAGCGGTTCACTCTTATTAAAAAGAACTTCAATTTACTTGACTTCCTCCTTCACTGTTTTCCAAAGTATTTTCGACTTCAACTTCTTGGAGGACGAAATGTATAAAAGAACGGAGAGCAGAGCGGTAATCCAAACTCATGAAAACGAAGTCCCAGCAAAAGCAATGTTTCAGCCAAAAGTGACTGCTCAGCAAAAGCAAAAATCAAAAGTCTCAACTTCCTCCTTCTCAGCTGTTTTATGCGTTTGACCCATTTTCACCCCTTTTTCCCGGGGACGAATGTTATTGTTACTTGCATAACGTCCTGATGGGTTAAGTAATTTTCTTAACTCGTCATTTGAATAAACCATCTTAAATTTATTGCCTTCCAAAGAACAATAAGGCAATCTGATACATCCTGTTTTCGATCGAACTGCGTCATTAAATCAAATATCATTTCGACTTGTCTCCGCGACAGAAAATGGGGGTTTCCGATTCCCACAGAATAATCCTAATCCAACCAAACTTTCCCTAGCGGATAGCCTTTCCCCTAGAATTAACAGATTAATTTGGCTGTTAATTCTAAAAAATAAACCGCTAGGGGAAGTTTGGCTGGATTAGGATTATTTGAATCGTGTAAATCCCTTAGTAAAATGTAGATTGATTAGTTATCCCACAGAATGTTATTATTATTATTATTATTATTGTTTTTGTTGTTGTTGTTACTCTTAATATATTTTTATGTTAAAATAAATGCTTTGTTGTGGTTACAAATAATTTGAATCAATTCTCCTATCCCAGACCTCGGCATCACTGATCCATATGCCATATATCATATTTTGATCGTCACATTCTGACCTGTGCTCATCTAATCCTTCACTGTGCTGGAACAACATGGGTCTAAACTGCTTCTGGTGTCAGACTGACGTTTAGACAGACATCTCAATATCATAACCACTATCATCGAGGCCATCTAGTCGGTAGACTCTTCAGTCATTAATACTAATATAGAATTACTTTTTGATTATAAACATTGGACTCTGCTAATAATATTATACAGTAAGACCCCACTTAACACTGCTCTGTTTAACGCTGTTTTTTTTCAAATTCTATATTTTTACTGATTCACTTTCGTATGATTTTTCAAACCATTATTCTTACATAAATCCAAAATCGGAGGAATTTGTTAAATTGATACTCCTAAGCCATCTCAGTGTGTTTGATATCAGTGCAATGCAGTAATTCGAAAATCTGCTGCAGTCAGAGTTCATATTTATGATTGGTTATCAATGTTATTTTACAGTAATAAAAATAACAGTTAACCTAAATGCTGCCATTTTAAATTATAGCTCCTTGAAGTTAGAACATTTTTCTTTCATCAATATTTTTTCCTTGTTTATAGTTTATTGTAATCTGATTACTGCATTTTGTTCTTAAGACCTTTTATTTTCTAATTTTAAGAATTTTTCATGAATGATTTATGAATACAAATCAATATTAGCAATCAAAAAATGTCTATAATTAATGCAATACAATAGTAATAATACATGTTACAATAAAAAAATGCTATGTATATGTTACTGTGAAAGACCAATATCTGGCAAATGTCGATATTCTCCGGTGAATATCAGCATTCACATAGCCGCTTGGTGTATGTAAGAAATATTTGCTAAATATCATTATTTCTCACTTACACCGGCAAATGTCGACATTCAGCATACACTGATGGTGAATGTTGAATAAAAATATTTTTATTACGTTGACAAAAATACAACTTTTTAATATATGATATGTCAAAATAGGAGAAAGCTTACGTAACAGCACATTTTAAAGGAAGAGTACATTTTAAATCAGAAAGGAAATTATACTGATAATAAACTTACACATAAGTAATGTGATTAACATTATACAATCTTATTTATTGGAACAACTTAAACTGCTATGACACTAGTTGCACAAGAATCCCTTGCTTTTACAACTGCATTTAGTTGTGGAACACTTCTTTTTGCAATTACAGCGTGTATAGCCTTGCCCTCCACTTCTCGAATTAGTTCCATTATTCTCTCAGTAACATTTCTTGAGAAGATATCTCATCTATGGAAAGTAACTTTTCTTTACAAATTATGAACTTATTTCGGGTATAAACTGCTTAAGAGTACCATTTTTGTTTTCTAATTTAAAAAAGTTGGAGTCTTCCATTCCAACAACAACAGCCAACACATTTCGGGCATCTGTACGACCACGGTTGACATCAGTGACTTGCATTCGTACATTATCACTAATTTGAAGCAGGAGGAAATTTTCTTTTTGAGATTCGTAACATTGTTGTTGCTTGCAGTACATTCTCTTTCACAGCCGTTCTTTTTATTGAAATAAACTCGTGTTGTTCAGTCAGGGCTTGATATGAAGACGTGGTAGGTTGCAGCCCTCTTCAATATTTTCCTTTGGAATATGATTTTTGGTATGGTCACTGCTCAAATTTTCTTCAAAAGTATTAACAATTTCTTCGAGCTGTTCTTCAGTTTCAATATTTGCGATTTGCTTGTCAGACAATGATGATGATGCTATGCCTCTTTTTGATTTAGGATGTTTTACAACTGTTTTACGGCAAACAGAATTTTCATAAGGACTTTGGCGTATTACTTCATGATATATTGTGTTCTTGGCAAATTGAACAAAGGACAAACCATCTGACCATTTATTTGTATCGTAATCGTTCATCCATGCAGTTAACATATTCTGTATATCCTGATTGGCCCTTTCAACTGAGCCTTGTGTTTGAAGAGGCTTTCCGTGAACTATCTTAACATCTTTCCACATAGCACATAGTTCAGATATGACTCGATTATTGAATTCCCTACCATTATCTGAATGCAATATAGCTGGGGCATCAAATGTTAAAAATATTTGAAGATGGTGATATCCTACTTTTTCAGCTGTCTTAGCTTTTAAAGATCGTAATTGGACAAACTTCGTTGAATAGTCTTGATATACCATTATGAACTTGTAATCGCCAACCTTGTGTGACTGCAGGTCTATCAGATCGACTTGACATCTTGAGTTTAACTCCAAACTGACCATTGGTTTCACAACAATATTTTTTTTAGGTGCACTATGTTTAATTGGAAATTGTTTACGTAAATTTAAATACAACATTACAACTTTATTTGTAATATTTTTGTATTTAACTTGCAATTCTTTAAGCATACATGTTCTTCCTCCATGGCCTATTCTGATGTGAGTTTCGGATAGTATACTGAACAATTCATTATTGGTAACATAATACTGTATATTCGTTTCTCCTGGTTTTAATGGCTCAATTAACTTCTCTTCATCCTTAATTTTTAAAATGTCAAAACGTTTTAATCATCTAATCCAGAAGTGTACTGCACTTAGTTTTAGCAAACATCACTTCAGAAAGTATTTTAAAGTACTTTTCTTCAGAAAAATAAAGCAATTCTTTTCTCGTTTACTTGCAATTAATACACGTAACTTTTCAAAAAAAGATCACGGTTCAGTATAAGATCAGTAGCCATTCAATATAAATTAGGGTATTGGATAAAAAATTAAAAATTAAGCAAACGTTGCACGCAATACTAAACCTTGCATAAGACTGAAAAACAGCAGTGTTCGAGAATATAACAAATAGATGCCACATGACTTCAATCGCGGCGCATGATTTGGTGGTTTTGTTGCTTCTCTCTGGTTGTTTCTTCTCGGCTTATCGTTTTGACCCCCACCAGATCTTATCTGTGCTTGTCGACATATACCGGTGATGGTTCGAATGTATAATAATAGAACCAAATATTCGGTCTTTCACCAACATATTTGGTATGTATCAACAGTCACTGGAGAATATTGACAATCTCTAATTTCGGTCTTTCACAGTAGCATATATACCACTAATTTTTTTGGATATATATGGTTTATTTTAATTATTTAACACTGTATTTGTTGCAACTATAAATGATCACCCTTAATTAAATAACATTATTTCCTTAAAATTTAAAAAAACTTATTTATATTCTATAAAATTCACTAAACTACAATTGCACGGCTGTTATGGGATATGCATTTCGGCTATTTTCATCTCTCAGCCCTCTTCAGTTCCTTTTGCCATGCAAATGTTATTATATTAAAATTTTACAAATTTTCATTGTAGTACTAGTTCTTCCACATAGTAATTGTTTCACTTTATCTCACTTATCAATTTAAAACATTTAATTAACAAAAATTTCTTCCACATTATATCCTAATAAGATATGGCCGATTTACTTTCCTTCGAAAGAATCTCATATCCCTCCAAATTGAACACAAAATCTTACTATATTAAAGTATTTTTTCTGCCATACACCAAAAATTAGGAATCACCTTCTTTCAAGAAAATTCTCTAATTTTCTCGAGAAGGTGAAGAGAGAATTTTCTCAAAAGAAGGTGATTCCTAAATTTTGATGTATGGCAGAAAAAATACTTTAACCTTATCCGCCTCTTAAAAAAAATAAACATTCCCTAGGGGTCCGAAGGGTTATGAAATATGATACTTGATAAAAAAATTAAATGTTACAGAAAATTCTAATTTAAATACTTCTGAAAAGGTAAGAATTTTATAAATATATAAGGATTATTCCTTAAAATATTTTCGTTTTTCTGTAAATTAACTGTAAAATGCTTCTTCCTCTCCTCAACTAGTAATTTGATAGGCAACATGGCTTTGTTAGAAACTTGCATGAATATGCAAATTTTTTCATGGTCACATCTTTCTCTATTCGTTATACCATCCATGAATCTCTCTCTTGGTCTTCCTCTGGGATATTTGCCAAAGGTGTCCTATCGTGGCATTTCTTTTAATTTCTATTGTATGGAATATGGATCATGCTAATGTAGGTAAAAATGATATAAAAATATGTAAAATTTTCACAATAATAAATCATATTATAATCATATTCTTAAAAAAGTTTTAAATGAGTACATGATTAATGCGCAATAGTCTTTTGTATGGTAAGCTTACATAATGTAACTAGCCCATAGCCTGAGGTCATGTAGTTGACCTTAGATGGATGCTGTTTGACAATAATTATTCACCCCTGGTCTACAAATTACTTGTTTTGACTTCAGATAACACAAAAATTACTTTATTATTTAAATTTTTGTGTTATATTTAAAATATAACTAATGTAAACAAACAATCAGCTGATTTAGAAAACCGTTGGATATTTTCCGCCACAATCTAAAACGCCGACTTCCGTGTCAATTGTCAAGTGTGGTATAGGTTGCTTCGTTTCTCTGATAAATAGAAAATTTATATATTTTTAAATAAAACTAATTTATCGAATTTTATGTGCAGAAAAACAGCAAAATCATATTATTTACAAGGGGTCAAACTTTCCCAAATTATAATTTATTGGATCAAGATATCTGTGGAAAGGAAGTACAGATAAACTAAGAAGGAAATGTGGAACATGATAGAGCAAGTTTATGATATCTGTAAAAAAAAAGTAAGGATAAAATCTGAAGGAAATGTGGAACATGATAGAGCAAGTCGTAAGGATAAAATCTGAAGGATATGTGGAACATGACAGAGCAAGTCGGACAAATTGTTCTTGAATTTTTGGAGGTGCAAAGATCGCAAATGTCTTAATTGATTCTGATTAAATTGGAATTAATAGGTTAATTAAAAATTTATTAAAATATCAACGTAAAATCAAATTTTTGTTAATTAAAAATTTATTAAAATATCGACGGAAAATCAAATTTTTGAATAATATGACAGAAATATGAAAAAAATAATGATGAAAATCAAATTTTTGAATAATATGATAGAAATATGGAAAATATGATAGAATTTGATATTTTAACCATTTTTTCTCGATTTAGGCAAAAATAACAAAGTTATTAGGTTTTAAACTTTGACTGGTCTGACCAGTTATTGGAGTGCAGGAGGGGTGGAGGCGTGATCAGGTGGTGGAGTGGGAAAGGTTAATAAATGGATTAATTAATCATAAACTAGTCTGTTCCACTATTTTCTGTGGTCCTGATGGACCCAAAAAAAAACCTGATATGACTGCTTTCAAGCCAAACTTCTAAGGCACATAGCTCAAAATTTACATCTCAGAGAGGGTACATTGTGAAGACAAAAAGTGCTTGTCTTGCTCTGTTCTTTCAATCTCTGAAGTTTGTCAATAGAGTTTCCAATCATCCTGTATATAAGTATGCAATATACTTCTTTGATATATAATAGAGTATATATTTCTTTTCTCTCTCTATATATATATTTTATTGTGTGCACACACGCACGCACGCACACGCGCACACACAAAAAAAATAATTTATGCAATTTATTTTCATATAACACTCAACTATTATTACAGTTTATAATTAAGTGTATACATATAATGGATAAATGATTTATAAATTAATAAAAGAAAATAATCATATCAGTCTTTTCAGTAAATTATTTCTTGTAATTTAGCATGATGTCTGACAACACTTAAGTCTCTTCTGTTCACTAGGCTGACCAAAGAAGATATTAACAAGTGATAATACAAAATGCACTGGTATTTTAACACATTTTGAAAGTTTCATATCTTCATTCTTTTTTACTGTGCCCCATTTTTGTTTGCTCACAACTTTCAGTTCAATTTTTGTAAGAATTGATTCTTTCTAATCATTAAATAAGTATACCAAACAATGTAACTAAATGTACTGAATGAAAATGCAAATTTCTAACTACAATCAATCAAGATGTTTCCTGATGGCTATCTGAAACTTTTTTCATTTTTAAAAATCAATATGAATTTAAATAGTGTTATCATATTATATCCCATAATACAGTATAATTTTAAATCAAAACTGATCAAACTGAATATTCTATTATTTTACATTATACTTTAAATAAATATGTTCCTACCTCTTTTTTTACAGTTCTGAAGAATGCCCTGGGATCAGTTGGTTGAAGGATGCTTAATTTGTACTTATGAGAATCAGGTACAGAATCTAATAATGAAAATACACCTGAAAAAATAATGTAATATTTTGAATTTATTATTTGTTCAATATTATGATATAACTCAAATAATATAGCATGATAAATTAAAAGTAAATTGATAGTTTTTTCATAAGATAAGAAAATATAAAAATAAATACAAATAGTCTTCAACTTATAATCATCTCAATTTATAATGTGATGTCATCAATAGATTCTGTTACTAATCAATGCAACTGACCTGATTCAATTCTCTGACCATTGATTATGATTGGGCATTTATGATTTCTGACCATTTCCAACTTATAAAGACAGAATTCGAAATTTTTGAAACTGAATTCCATCATAAATTGAGGACTATCTGTACATAATATTAATTTATTCATTGATTATTAACAATATATCATATAAACTTATGTATAAGAGGACTCTTTAATTTCAGTTTGAAAATCAGTGAAATTTGATACTGATATATAAGTCAACTCTCAACTTTGAAGTGTTAGAACATAATAATAATAATAATCATTGAACTAAATAACTTCTATAATTTAAAAATTTTCAAAATTCAATTCACTATTGGAATAAATAAGACCACTCAAAGTTCCAGACTAATAACATTGAAACAGCAATGCAACATAAAGAGAAAGCTTGGTGGAAAGCAGGATGTAAATGCATCATGTCATGTCACATTTTTCTATTGGGTTGTTTGGAAAGTAATTTTGTTTTTTTCTGATGGATGGCGTTAGTTATATTTTTCCCGCCAATTTTATTCTAAGCCATATTATTGTTATAAATGTAAAATTCTGTGTTCAATTTGGAGGGATATCTGAGATTTTATCAAAGGAAAGTAAATCGGCCATACCTTATTAGGATATAATGTGGAAGAAATTTTTGTTAATAAAATGTTTTAAATTGAAAAATGAGATAAAGTGAAACAACTACTATGTGGAAGAACTAGTACTACAATGAAAATTTGTAAAATTTTAATATAATTACATTTGCATGGCAAAAGGAACTGAAGGGGGCTGTGAGATGAAAATAGCTGAAATGCATATCCCGTAACAGCCGTGCAATTGTAGTTTAGTGAATTTTATAGAATATAAATAAGTTTTTTAAATTTTAAGGAAATGTTATTTAATTAAGGGTGGTCATTTATGGTTGCAACAAATACAGTGTTAAATAATTGGAATAAACCATATATATCCAAAAAAATTAGTGGTAAATAAAACACTGCCTATGTAAAAGAATTTACTATGTATGTATATTTTTTATTCACTATCTTGTTTCACCTATCCTCATTATTTGCGTGTTAAAATAATCTTGTTTAACGCTGTTTCATTTAGCACTTTGTTTCCTTGAAATGTATCCTCTGCGTTTAATGGGGTCTTACTGTACCTGATTGAGCTTTCCAGCTACAGGCCCTCAATGGTGTTAACCAAGACTTTGTACAGTCATCTTAGAGTAAACCTTTATGTTAAAAGTTGTTAAAAATATCAAGGGATTAATTTGATAGTTTACGTTCTATTTGGATATTTCTTTTTAAGTTTGGTATATAAATGTTTACATACTAGGAATGATAACAAAACCATGTAATACAAACTCCTATGCTGTCAAAGGAAAAATTATTCCCCAAACAATGCATCTGTGGAATTTTATGACTCAAAGTGAAATATTGTCTTAATTTTACAACATTACAACTTTGGAAAAAGCACAAATCAAAATGATGCTAAATGGGGTCTATATGCATATGTAATGAGAAGAAAAATTAAAGCAAACAGTTCAAGATCATACATTCACAGGCTCAAACAATCTGGAAATGTATTTTCTCATGCATTTATAAAAAACAAAGTTCAAAAAATTTTTAAATATACAATAGAATGCTAATGAATTTCAAATCTCAAATAAAAAATAATTTAAATGCAATATAAAAAGGAATACATCTGTATTGTGTGATTTTAATTTTTTTAGAAACTTACCTTAAGTTGCCCTAATACACAAATTAAAATGCCTCCATCGAACATTGGCTGTGGATCAATAGATGTTATCTGATGTTGAATTTTTTGAAAAGTCAAACCCTGAAAAATAAATATTTAAAATTCTGAGTTTTCTTTTATAATTCTAAATTTATTTGAAATCCATCTCTCTTTTAAAATACTATTAAGTAATTTTTTAACTTGTTATAAATTGGTTCCAAAAATGCATTATCTTATCTTAATTATGTAAATTGAAAGACTCCCATAAAAATGTGTGGTATTAGTTGTTGATTTGTTCCAACTATTTGTAAATGCTTTTGTATTGTCAAATAAAGTTGTTAAGATATTAATCTACTACCAGTTCTTAATCTCCAATGAATATTTTTAAAAACAAACAAGGTTTTTCAACTTTGCTTAAAAATCTTCAACCATGATTAGATACATGTATCAAAATTTAAAATTTGCTTACAAAAATGATCATTACAAGTTTAATAATATCAATTTTTATTGATATGTTAAAAAAATATGTAATAATCATAGCACATTATGAACAATATACTGAACTATGAACTCCCTGCTGATTTACAAAATAAATCAATTTTTTTTTTATATAAAACTAATTTGATAATTAAAATAATTATTTTGGCATTAATAATATTTTTAATTTTGAAAGAAAACATTAATCACAATACTTCTAAAATTAGCAATAAAGCAATTTTGTTAATTTTAAATAAATTTCTTTTTATTGATCAAAATAAAATAAAATTCAATTATAATGAACTCAAGATATAATGAGATCTTGATTAAAATATCAAAATCAGTCAATACATAGGAAAAAAATCTTTGCTTTTATTAGTTTTTTGTTTTAAGACATTCCCATATGAATTTGTAATTTCTTAGGCAAACTGATACTATAAATTGAACTGTGTGTATGTATATCACATGAATGGCTAAATTAATTCTCACATCAGTTTATTATTTCTACAGATATTTAAAGTGTTTACTCTTTCAATGTACGATGTTTCTGCAAATAAAAGATAGTGTTTATCTTTTACAAAAAATTGAAATTATTCGAGAATTCAAATGAGATGAAAAATGTCGAGATATCATAATCAAAATGTCGAGATATCATAATCAAATGTCGAGATATCAAAATCGTTATCATATACAATTTCTATTCTCTGGGAAAAATATTGAAGTGATTTTAACTACAGCAGAAATAATGTCATGACAAATAAGAAAAGCAAAGTATACATTTAATGATAGTGATAAAGCATTATTGAAATAATTTACATTGCATAGGTATCCTGGATTTTCTATCAAGTGCCCAATTTTAAAAGATGCAAACTAAAAAATCTGCCAGACAACAAGATTATAAAAATTACATATGCAGCAAGTGGATGGTTTGATTATTTTAAGTCAATATAACATTGTTTACAAGAAATCACAACAAGCACTTGAAGCAGGATAAAAACACTAATTTATTATTATATAATAAATTATTAATATCAAATTTTTATTTCAGACAGAAGATGGAAACAGTGTACAAGAAAATAGACTTTTACTTCAGAGCTTAACATCTTATATAGTTAAAGAAAACAGGTAAGTAATTTTATTTTTTCTAAAAAGTGCAGATTCTCCTTTATTACTATACTATCAAATCTAGACAACTTTACCACTTTGAAAGATCTGGTATTTCATTATTTACTATTACTACTAAAATTAGTATCATTGTTGGATGTTTTTGATTTATGATGAAGTTATGTTTTCATCATAGGTTGAAATAATTCTAAAAGAAAATGGCCAACAATGATGATAATTTTAGGAGTAATAGTATATCACATAGGTCATCCTAAGCCAAAAATTGGTAAGTTGAAAATGGCCAATAATAGTAATTTTAATAATAATAAGAGACAATGGAAAAATAGATCCTTCAAAATGATAAAAATTGTTCAGATTTTATCCCAGATTCTTCAAGATGATAAAATCATTCCAATTGAACCTGCCCCTAAGGTGTAAAATTATCTGGAGTTGAATATAAATTCTCTAAGATGGTAGATGATTGCTTTACTATAAATTTACTTGACCAATTGTAAATTTTTAATAAAGCAAATTATTTCTAACAAATATGCTACAAAAATAACTAAGTTTGGAATACTATAAAGATAATTGTAAAATCGGATTATCATAAGTAGGGGAGCACCTGTAAATTAAATAAAAACTAATGCTCCAATAAAAGCAGTACTAAATAGCAATAAATGAAAGTTAATTATATATTAATATTTTTGGATACAATATGTAGCTATATTCAGCACTATGAAATAAGAAAAGAATTACCTTTAATTCTCTTCATGTTTTGTAGGCTGAAGATTGCTATATATTGTAACCAAAAATGTTACGATATAATTAACTTGCATTTATTACTATTTAGTGCTGTTTTTATTGGATATGTTGTCTTTAAGCAATTGGTTATCTGCCAGAACTTTTAAATACTAATGCTTAGTAATTTTTCCAAGCACATGTATTCTCTAATGGACCAATATGTTTATTAAAATATCTTTTTTTGTTTTTGTTTTTACTATAATGTTTTTCTCTGTAGAGGATATCTTAATAAAAATTTGGAGTTTTATTAACTATAAAGTCCATTATGAGGTTTTATTTTTGTTTTGAGTATAGATATCACTCCTATAACATAGCTTCCTACAACATGGTTTTGATCTAACACAATTTGAAAATTGTGGCAACCCCCATATAACACGGTACTTCTACAATATGGTTTTTACTTGAGACATTTAGAAAATTATGTTTGCTTTTCTACAATACAAAATATTTTCAATAATTTCTTATATTAACTATAAACAACTGAGTTCTGTTGCTTCTACTAACACAAGAAATCACAACAAGCACTTGAAATAGGATAAATACACTAATTTTTACGAAATCACAACAAGCACTTGAAGCAGGATAAAAAACTAATTTATTATTTTATATATAATATGCACTAATTGTTACATTAAAACGAGAATGTTTTTTTCATTAACCATATCAACTTCACTTTCTGAACATTTTTATGCATTTAAAGATGATTTATCTTCTGCTTTCTTTACAAAATTTGTAATTCTAAATAATAATACTAATACAATAATACAATACTAATACAGTGAAACCCCGATTTTGAAACTTTTCGGGGAAACTTTGCGGCCCGAAAAGTCGAACGAGCCGGGAAAACGCACGAAACGGGAAACTCTGATGACGTCAATATACTTTATGTATCAATATATACAGTATACATATATATACAGGGCTCGACAAACCCGGTAGCCAAGTAGCCAATTACTACCAGAATTTCCATTTTGGCTACCGCTTACAAACAGGTGGTAGCTATTTGGCCACCGGCTAATGCAAACAGCTGATTCTAGGGACTTCGATATTGTAAAGAAGGCCGTAGTCCTAATTATATTTAAAATCTGAACCTTTAGGACAAATTTCTTCCCTGTATGCTTTAAATTTATCACAATATTGTTTAATGTTTTTATTATGATAGCTTTCTTCCCTGTATGCTTTAAATTTATCACAATATTGTTTAATGTTTTTATTATGATAGCCGAGCATCTAAACGAAGCTTTGTTTATATTTCGATCCCGACTGCCATGTTTTCTCCAAACTCTCTCTTATTGGCT
>AYEL01073902.1:0-17364 GCA_000484575.1 Olivierus martensii
AAAAGCTAAAAAGTGGTCCAAAGTTCGCCCGATTGACTGTACTTTCTCCAAATAATATTAATATTTAAATGGTTATTTTTATTATATACATGAACAGTATATTTTACCTGAAATAATTACAAAACTTCTTACGAGTTATATACAGACATACGTCTATACAGGTATACATCTACATAGGTATACCATATACAGGAATCCCTTGATTAGTGCGGTTAATAAATCCTTGCAATACACCGCATATATCAAAACCGCATTAATCAAACTAAAAAACCAATGGGAATAATTATAATGAATCATGAAAAATATCAAAATTATAAACATATATTTTTTCCTCTCTTACAACCTATCTACTATATTGCATTACATGTACTTTAAATCATTGAGGAATATGTATAGGTATTTAAAAATTTATAGCAAGAATTAAAATTTATTTTTCACAAAAATAAAAATATTTTTTACAAAATTGCATATATTTTATAAAAAATAATTGCACGTCCGTAGATATTGAGTATTGGAGAAGAAGTGAAGACAAGGCTGGCTATATAATATTGTAATGGCTAGTACCAGATAGTTGCCATTCACGCTAAATTTATCAATAAATAAAATCACCGAACGAATTTAAAATATAATAATTAGGTGACGAAAGTCGTAATATTAACATAATTAAATAAATAAATAAATTACAGTGCACTAATCATGTAGATTACAATCCTGCCAACGCTTCAGAGGGTTTCCAAAAACAAAAAATCGCACCTGAACCGCATTAATCAAATTTGATACTGCATATATTAAGGGATAGTCTCAAATTTTTTTGCGTACCAATCAAAACCGCCTTATTAAAATCCGCACTGTTGAACCGCATTAATCAAATTTGATACTGCATATAGGGATAGTCTCAAATTTTTTTGCGTACCAATCAAAACCGCCTTATTAAAATCCGCACTAATCAAGGGATTCCTGTACTGTATTAACTTTTGCTTTAATGCCTAGTGCAGAAGTTGACGATCTTTCCGATAGCGTGGCTTCAAACTGGAGATAATCTTCTAAAAAATTCTGTAGCGTACCCATAGTAATTTTGTGCAGCAGATTATTATTATTATATTTGTATTTTAGAAGTTTTCTTATAAATTAAAAAAAAAAAACAAATTTATTATGGTTTGAAAGCATTCTTTTAAAGAAGTCTAAACAACTAGTTAATTCTTTTGAGTAATTTTTAAATGGAATAGCTTTAGGAATTTACATATTATTAATAACTAATAATTTACAAAAAGTAAACAATAATTTGAGTTAATAACAACAATAATGAGCTTTTTTTAAGGACAATAGAGGCATCCTGTTGCTATTTACGTGTGTATTCATAGTTTTTCTGTTAACAAAAATGTAACAGAGAGATTGAAATAAATGAAAGCATATTATTGGTATGGATATCACGTACTAACAAAATTTGAAGAAACTTTTTTCAAATTATTGGCCCAGTTAATTCAGTTAAAATGGATCAAGCATAAAATATTCTCAGGAATGATATACAAAGTCATAAAATTATATTTAAAGTTTGAAAGTACCGAAACTTACGATTCTGAAGTTATAAATAACTATGCATACATAATTTAAAATGATATAATGCTATATTTTGCCAATAGATGGTGCTAAAGTTATTCACGAATATCAATACTTGTGAACCATGTGAATACAATGACAATATGACAAATGTAGGATATTATGTTGGATTAATTGGGATGCATGCTTGTGAACCATGTTGTGAATACAATGACAATATGACAAATGTAGGATATTATGTTGGATTAATTGGGATGCATGATACAGTCCGGTTAATATTTAAACAGAAATAATTTATTGTATATGGATTGTATTGTTTTCCTTAAATTATAACATAAAAATCTTTAGAAAGTTATGCATAATATCTTTATAGAACAAGCTGAATATTAATTTGCAATTACATCGCTTTGAAAATTTACATAAGCACTGTGATCACGGAAGTTTTAACGAGAAATACAGTATCATTAATAAAAATTTGAGTTCAGTACGTATTGAAAATAATTATTTCTGACATTATGAATTATTGAGATAAAGTAATAAGTATTAAGATATTTAAAGCATAATAGTAATTATTTATCTTGTGTCAGAACTAAAAATATTAAAAATTATTGAAGGTATTAGTATTATGGGCATTACCAACTTTAGAACAGTTTTTGGAAACGAATTAAATATATTTCAACTTCCGCCTTATACTTCCGCTTTTCTTTAAACGGATAATAATCTTATCCATAATAAATCTACTGATTTTATTATTCAAACATACCCATAATAATTATACAGCATTAAATAAATCGACTTCAATATATTTTTTCTTTTTATTATATCACTAAAAAATTAAAAAATATTTCTCTTTTAAGACAAATTAAAGTAATTTGGTTAAACTATCAGATTTTAAAATTATTTAATAACCTTTAAAAATAATATTTACAACTTTTGGCATTTAATTGAGCATTTAAAACTGATTATCATGATCACTCTCATGATAGTCATGATCTCTGAGAGAGAAGTGATAAGATGGAGCCAGTGACAAATGGATGGTTCCATTCCTCCAAAGTCTATAAAAATATATGAATAAAAACCAATATAAATTATTTTTCGTAATATAAATTATATTTAATAATATAAAAATATAAAATCAAAATTATTTTAATAAATTGTATATTTTTTAGAGAGAGCAATATTTCTATTAACTTTGGCGTAAATAATTAAAATAAAAAAATTAATTTGTGTGTAATAGAATTAAATATATTGAGTAATAATATATAAAAAATCAATAACTTTTATTTTTTTATATATAATTACTCAATATATTATACTATCAAAAACATATTTCTTTCAATTACTTTCACATCATGTTTTCTAAAATTTTGAGGGTCCTTCAGGATGGACTCAGAGCAAATTGACTTGATGACGTTTCCTCGTTTTATGCTATATATATATACAGTAGTCATTATTATAAAAAAAATTATTAAAAATATTAAAAATTTTTAATATTTTTTTATTCGGGATTCCAAAGGATAATATAAAACTAAACTGTTTTTGGGATTGGAGGGTAAATTTTTGAGAAAAACAGCCTCAAAGTTTCATGATACTTTATACAATAATGTTAAAAGTTATATAGATGATATGCAAAGAAGAAGAGAAACATAAAATTTTGAAAAATAATAAGATGATAATAAATGGATAATAAAATAAAAGTGAATTTCAGAAATCGATACATTCATAGCTTTTCTATTTATTAAGAAAACATTCTATGTGTTTTTGCAATAAATGGATCTATCTATAAATGATAAATGGTCATTATCAAAACATCTAGATGTTTTGGTAATGATATCATTTATTTTTTTAAACGAAAACAATTTCCGGAGAAAGTATTATAACAATCTGTTGATATATGCTCTTTATTTTTAATCAAATTTTGCCGAATTTCTTATGGAATATTAAGTAACATAAAAAAACATCTATAGCAAATTTAATCAAAATTCGTTTAAACTACACGTCTTGTAATGATGTTTATATAGAAGAGAAATTTCCTTCTCTTATCTTCTTTAATATAATCCAGCTTTGACAAAAAATTTTTAGAGATTTTGTTTTAACCGTATATTGTGTACAGTGTTTATTTGTTACATCCAGTTTAAATTCCTATAAATTAATTTTACTGATTAAAAAACAAAATAATTTAAAAAATTAAAACCATTTGGATTGAATCAAACTTCTTGAAATTATAAAAAAAAATTAAATTTTTTATGTACATGTTTTTCTCACAATTTGAAAATGCTTATGATGTGTGCATTTTATTTTTCAGTTTACATTTGTTAGAATATTTCTTAATTATATAATTTTATTAAAAAAAATAAATAAATTCCTGAATTATGAAAATGTATTTAACAAAAAACTGATCAGTTTAAATATCTTTTTAAATATTATATGAATTATAATCATTGAGCTATTATGTAAGATCTTGTTTAGAAGAGAGAATGGAAGGGAAAAATGAATAAAATCTACGCTATGTAATTTATAGATCAGCTTTTAACATATTTTTTATTATTTATAATCCAGTATCAATCCCCTAGGGTATAATATACAGCTACATATTCCATTTTTATAACAAGAAACATGTAGTGAAGGCTGAAGAGAACAAAAACGAACAAGCTGTCTAGATGCAATCTAACTTGTAAGCTTACGTCTCTCGCAGAAGAGACATAAAAAAATAATTTATTTAATTCATAAAGCATTCTGAATCATTCCTATTAAT
The DNA here is from genome assembly GCA_000484575.1 of Olivierus martensii. Classification (NCBI taxonomy): domain Eukaryota; kingdom Metazoa; phylum Arthropoda; class Arachnida; order Scorpiones; family Buthidae; genus Olivierus; species Olivierus martensii. The sequence goes on from AYEL01073902.1 coordinate 4,313, forward strand.
AAAATATTACACAGAAATTACAACTAAATTATTCAGAAATATAAATTCGAAGATGAACAAACCACGTTGGTCTTTCACTAATGAGGCAAAAATTATTCCTTCTATTAATTACTAGAAAATTATCAGTTTTTTAATACTGTACTATCCTAATTATGATTTTCGGAACATAAAAATTTTGAAAGATAAAACAGGGGGATAATAATAAAAATCTCTCTCAGATAAGTAACGGCAATGATGGACAAGCAAATCTGGAAAAAAAATATATATATATCACCTACTTTCCATACATGACTGCTACTTTGATATGATTAATGATGAGCGATTAAAAATGTATGACATCCAAAAAGTTATCTTTATTGACATTCATAAATGTTCATCAAACAGTAAAAATTATTAATAGTAATCTTAAAAGTTTGAAGATACCATTTTTAAATAATTAAGGCTGCGTGGTTTAAAAATGTCATTTTAAGGTCATTCTGAATATAATAGCTAAATTTCATAAAAATTTACTAATTACGTTCAAAAAAAATCAAAAATGTATCTGAGAAGTTTGAATGACTTCTATCTTTAAATGATCGAATCAAGAGAGGTTAAAATGTGACAATCGAGGACATCATTAATAGTATAAGATATCTACTGAATTTCGCGAAAATCTACGAATTAGTTCAAAAGTTATTAAATATTATAGATAGAAGAGTGATCCTAAAGGCCTATTTTCCCCCAGATTATACAAATTAATAAGGATCAGATATATTTCTCATTTAAATCATTGATAAATAATAATCTTCCCTTTATAACATTGCTTTCGAAAAATTTTCTAAATTTTATTTGAGTTCTTTTAATTTTTCATCTTCACAATTAAAATGAATTATGATGATTGCACGATTAATAAAATTAAAAATTAAACTAAATTTCATGATATTAATTAAAATATGAAATTGATATTTTAATGATTTGAAGAGAGAGAATAAATTAAATAAATTTGGAAAATAATAAAGAGAAAAAAATGCTCGAGGAAATAATTCTTGCAATTTTGTTAATGGTTAATGATTTAAACAGAGATTTTTTCGTTTAATTTGTAATTTAGATGATTATTTTAATACAATTTCATCATTTTGTTATTTTTTTATAAAGCATTTTTACTGCTGTAACATCTCTTTATCGACTTAAGTATGGTATAGAAAAACCATTCATTTATAAATTATCTAGTTTTATTTTCTTATGTTAAACATTTTTCAATATAGTATCTTTTTTTTTTATTCAAAATTAATTAGATTTTTATCAAATCAAGTGTTCTGGATGAATTCAGCATTATATTTAATAATAATTATTTTAAAGTTGGAAAGGTTAAAGATGTTGTTAATGGACATTTTATTAGCCAACTAACAACATATTAATTATCCTCAAATAGCACACTATTTGAGAATGAAGATGTTGTTAATGGTCATTTTATTAGCCAACTAACAACATATTAATTATCCTCAAATAGCACACTATTTGAGAATAATAATATGTTATCTTAAAAAATATATGTAGAGTGAAAGTTTGAGTTAAATGGCAACTATAAAGGATGATTTTTATAACATGGAAATTATAATTTTTATTATTTAACTCAGTTTTCAATGGTGTATAATATATAATTGTTAGTTTTTGTATAAAAAAACTAACAATTAAATAAACTAAAATTGTGTATAAAAATTTTTGATTGCTAGTATTTAAAATAATTTTTATTATATATAAAATTTAATATAAAAAAATCTTCATTCTAGGAACATTTTAGTTTTATTTTGCCTTATATGAATAGTAATTATGTTCAAAAGTAAGATATAAAATATCTAAATCAACGACACGTAACAATCTAAAATTAGTTTATATGGCCATCCAGTTCGTGCTTTGACCTGTTATTCATGATTAATCAACTCTGCAGAACCAAAATATTAGTGTAAATATTTGAAAATATAATTCAGTAAATACAAAACTGTAAATAAAATGAAAACATTCAATTTTCTCCCTTAAAAAATTAAAAAAAATATTCTGTAAAATTCGATTATATATTTTTGCTGTACTTCTTAAAAATTGAAAATATGAAAACAGCTGAAATTTTGCCATTTAAAAAGAAATATATCTGCTAGTAAATTTTTACCATATTCCAAAAATCGTTTTTTCAGAGGCCCAATGTGGGAATAAAGGACAGGTGTTTTATAATATTTAAAAGAAGAATTTAAATTATAGAAAAAAAAATCTGATTGAAAACTAGAGCAACCATAACCTCATTTTTTCGATAAGCATCGTTTTTTTTTAATATTCTTGAAAAATATGCCTTTGAAAATTGTATTTCTTTTATAAGCTGGCATATAAAATTTGCATTTTTTAATACACCTAACTGGTTTATTTTTAAAATTAAAATTATAGCAAAAATGCATCTCGAATGCAATTTAAAAAATTCTTCCAAATATGTACTTCGAAATTAATTTCCGTATAGCGTAACAAAATTACTACTATAGTACTAAACTATAAAAAAAAAAATATTTTTAAGTTATTGACTGTTTGATATATTCAGTAACAAGACAATTTATCTGATTTATTTACGGAAAAGCAATATTTATTTTCAAGTAAAGAAATATCAAATTTATATATATTTTTTCTCATAAATTGAATTTTATACATCATATAGCTATCGGATTTTTTATATGTATATTTCGATATTCAAAACCAGAAAAATAAAAAAAAGACTTCCAGAAACAGTAAAAGTCGATATTTATTTACGTAAACCTATTTTCGAAATAAAACCAGAACGACATTCTGATGGCTAGAAAAATTAAAATTCAAAGCTGTGTGCATTGATTGTTTCGGTATGTTACTCATTCTATCCGATTTAAGAAATCGTCCCGGTTTCCATTCTTATCTATTTAAAATTATATCTTAGGATTTTCACGAAAACATTTTTTTTTCCTTTCTAATCATTTTTGATAACCTATTTAGGAAGTGGCCAAATGCGACGTGTTCAAAGCAATTTCCGTTAAAGAAGCTTTTACCAAAAAATATATACAGTCAAACCTCGGTTCAAGAACTTTATTCGTTCCTGAAGGTCGTTCGTAAATTGAAATGTTCGTAAACCGAAACTATTTTCCCCCATAGGAATTCATGTAAAATGGATTAATTCGTTCCGGCCTCAGATTATTGCTTATTTAAACTTTTATAATAGTACTTTGAGCGCAAGTTCTTAATACAAAATCAATGGAAATCATTAAATCTATCACAAAAAAAGATAAACATAACATTAAGCAGATCAAATATAGACGAAAAATTAATTTAGTTTTATCGTACCTGTATGGAGGAGAGTTGACAGCGTAAGTGGAAAGTGGTGAAGGAGTGAAAGGGTTGTTGTTTGGAAGGTGATTCTGTTTCTTTTTTCTGTCTCTTAGCATCATTCGATTCTGCTTCAGACCCACTGGCCTCTGTCTCACAAAAAAGTTGTCCAGTGTGATTTGTTTCTGTCTACATTTTAAAATGTTTCTAAAGTGACACATGGCATTATCATTGAAAATGTTTTTGTTGACGGCTTGCATATTCGTAACTCGAGACACAATACGTCATTCGAGACGCTTTGGGTTTAGAAAATTTGTTCGTAAACCGAGGTTTGACTGTATATTGGATTAAAGATATTTATGCGCTTATATTGCGATTATAAAATTTATAATTAAAAATTTGATTTTTTAAAGCAACTAATGAATTTTTTAATTATAAAATTCCAGATGCCGCAATCGAATTATCTTAAAGTAGGAAGTATGACAGCTATAGGTTGGTGTACCCTCTGCATCGGCATTATTGGTCTAAGTGTATTAATCGGGGGTGCAATTTTGACGGGGATTTCGTATACCGAAATCAGACCCAACACGGCAGACAAAAATTACGATAGATTTTTGGGAGCGAATGTTAAAAGAATCGTCGGCCCCATAATGTTGGCTTTCGGTGGCATCCTCCTCATCGGTGGATGCATCTTCTTTGCTTTTGCCTTTTATTTTGCCAATCGAGAATACAGAGAAAAAACAATTACTTATTCTGCAGATGATAGAAAAGCTCCTTTCTGAAAATCGATTTATAAAAGTAAGTATTATTTTTATTATTTTATTAAAAAAATTCCAGAAATCGTTAGTTCACAAAGAAATTTTATTAAGGCAGCATCACAATTCTTTTACAGACATATAATAACTGCCATAAATTATTCAAGAGAATATAGTACAGGATTTAAGGTTGAAAAATCAAAAATTGGGTCACTAATTTTTAGAAAATTCTCTTAATTTGAAATTTTCATGTCTCGATGGAAAATCGTTTTAAGATGTATGATCGAATCAATAATAGATTATTAACAGTTACGTGAAATATTAGTCTTTATAAACTAATATTTCATACTAAGTTTTTGAAATATATATATACAGTAAACTCCCGTATAACGCGCTCTTCTATAACACGAATATAACTTGACGACAACATCGGAAGACAATATTAAGTCCTATAGACTTAATACTGCCGTCAAGTATAATACTCATACAACGCTAAAAACGCATTGTATGAGTACTACGCGTCCCGTATAACGCGTAGGATAAATTTATTTAAATGTTACTTACCCGTTATTTATATCCGTTGATTGCTATAAAGACCAAACGATGTTTACTTCGTTTCCATGACAACTTCAACAACTTTTTCGTCTGATTATACGAATCCGTGTTTTCGAAGTCCGTTTTATTCGGGATCTACTTGTATACAATATTTTTTAAAATTTAATTACTTGTATTCTGTTTTATTTTTTTTTTTCGATATTAAAAGAAACTTTCTTTAAAACAAGTTAATTAACATTCTGCACATTAATAAAATCGTATTCGAAACTAACGTTGGAACTCAGAGATAAGTTTAAATTTGGATAAAATTTTCTGATAATGCGTGACTCGTATAACGCGGAACGTTTCTCCCGCGTTGTATGGAAGTCCACTTACAATATATTATGATGATGTGTGACTCGTATAACGCGGAACGTTTCTCCCGCGTTGTATGGAAGTCCACTTACAATATATATTAACTTATATCGATTAATAATTCGTGATAATATATTATCGAAGTTATCTTGTACATCTTAACCATTCTCCACAGAGAATACATTGATTAACACATGAAAAAATTAAAAATTACGAGAAATTAATATAAAAATGCTATATATATATATTATACATTTATATACACACATTAAATTTTAGATGATGAATAATTAGAAAATTGGCACTGTATAATTATAATTCTAGCTCTACTGCATACAAACTATGCTATGTAGCTGAATACGCAATCTAATGACATTTTCTTGTTTTCATCAGAAACAGCGGAATTTTTCCGCGCAAAAGAACTCGCAAAAGTGTTATAGAATAATAAAAATATTATTTAATTAACCAAAAAACAAAATATAACTTTGATATCACTACTTGAAAGATAAAAAAAGAAATGATTGATTGATTGCATTTTAATTAAAAGTTTTACTTTAACTCTCTCAAGCAGAAGTGGTATACGATCAAAATATTTTCTGTTATTATCTATATTAGATGTAATTTAAAAGCATATTATATAATTTAAACAATTAAAAAATTTTTTCTCTTTAATAGTTTTAGAATGCGTATTAGGATGTTTACTTATTTGATAAATAAATTCTAAGATTGAATTAATTATTATTAAAATATAGATTGAGAATTTTGAAACTTAAACTTTTATACAGAATATTATATTCTATGACAATAATAATAATAATAAATAACTAGCGAATGAATTATACACCTTTAAATGATGAGAAAAAATATTAAAAATATTTCTATAGAAAAAAAAAAAAAATACCTTGAGAAAATGAAGGTATAAATTTTTCTGAATTATTTTTAACTAAATACTGTGAAGACAAGTATGGTTGTAAATATCGATGAACATACTGTAGTTTTGTCTAGAATGCTATCTGAAGGAGAGCCAAGATAGGTTCCAAAAGCTTTATAATTTTTTTGATAATTTTTAACGAAATCAATTTAATGATGCGTGCAAAACTACTTATTGTCTTTGTGCCAAATTTTCAATAGCTATCTTTATATTTTTTTAACATCTGCTCGACATCTTTTTTTTTTAATTATGTGTTTTCTGTTTTATTTACGAAAAAAGTCATCGTATGACGTTATGTGATTACGTGAATTGTTATTGAAAAAAAAAATGAATACAAAAATAGAAAATAGTCTCAGCTATTCTTCCATAATGGTTTAATCAACTTCGAGGGTTTTTCCTTCAAAAAAATCTGTTAAACTTGCATGAGTTTTTTTTTCATAAAGGTTTAAAAAACGAAGCTCAGAATTGTTACTGAAAAACAGATTTCTCTATTAAATTTTGATACAAAATTCTATAAAATTTGAAATAATTTTAACAACTTTTTACAATTTCCTAAGTTTTAAAATCAGCTACGATGCATAGAGATATGGACAATTCTATGGTAACATCTCAAATTTCGGATGAAATTCTATTTTTTGTGGAAAAATTTAATCTGGAAAAGGAGAAATAAATAAATTTAAGTTTTTAAAATCAGCTACGATGCATAGAGATATGAACAATTCTATAGTAACATCTCAAATATCGGATGAAATTCTATTTTTTGTGGAAAAATTTAATCTGGAAAAGGAGAAATAAATAAATATATATATATATGTTTAAATAATGGTATAGTTGGACATAAGAAAGAGAGATCAAGTGGACCCTTAGGAACAATTGGATACAGCAATGAAAATATCAAGAGATTCTTATCTCTTTTTATATAGAGAATACAAACAAACTAAAACTAAACATCAGCAAAAATATATATATTCTGCTTCACGAACAAATACCAGAAATTCAGTTTTGAATAAATAAATCTGTTGGACTTCTTACTTTTCATCTTCATGCTTAATTTTAAGCAAATATAATTGATTGCTCTCTGTTAAACTCTGTTCCTAGGAATATTTTAACCAATTCTACCAGGAACATTAAACAAATAAATAATATAAAAATTAAATCTGGAAAATTTTTATTAAATTATTAATATTATAAACAAAATTAATAAACATTTTTACTGCTTTTTAAACTCATTTTCATATAAATTATTATTAAAAAATGAACCAAATTTTTTTTTTAAATTGGGGAAAAATTTTTTTCAATCCAAATCCAATTTTAATAGCAAAAATATATATTTAATATAGTTTCATATCTAATAGCAAAAATATATATTTAATATAGTTTCATATCCAATTAACATTTACATTAAAAATTTTTTTTTTCAATATTTGGCTTCCGTGAAAGCTTTAAATCATTTGGCAATCTACTCTGTCTCTAGAAAAATAATGCAGCTTTTAAAAATAACGAACGATTGCTTTCTTTGTATGGGAAGTGTACTGGCGTCGAATATCCTTTTTTTTCTTTATATATTGTGAGATTTATTTAGATTAATGCATTCTTTCAATTGTTAATTAACTGCATTGTGCGGCGAAACAACAGTTTATTTTAGTCTTATAGATGCATTCAGTATGACATAAATTTGGCAATGCATTTTAAATAAATTAGAATTTATTGCACATGAGTCCACTCTATCACATTCAGTTCTTAATAAATTCTAAATTGATTTTTTTAGTTTTTTTCCGCTCTTACAGTTTCTCACGCAATGTGTTTAAAGGTAATTATTTTAACTATCAACTCGAGCAATTCGTAAATATTAAACATCGTTATTATTATTACAATTGTTATCAATAAACTAAAAGGTTGAATTTTAAAGCAAAAAAGTGGAGTTTTAAAGGCGTTTAAAGCAAAATCCTGGGTATGAAAATCGCGTATTATTTCTGTTGATTTATGTTTTCTTTACAGTAGAGCAGTAAGTTGTTTTTCACAATATTTTCTCTCTCTCTCTTTTTTTTTCTTCTTTTTTCTTTTTATTTTTTCATCGCTTACCGTTGAGTTGGCAACAATCTTCAAAATATATCATCAGAGCTTTTGATATATAACACCAATCGATCTGGTATTGCGTAATGCAGTATATTTTTAGAACTTCTTTTGTTGTAAAAATAATCACTTTTATGTAAAATAAAACCTAGACATATATTTTTTTTCTGTTATTTAAAAAAAAAATTTATATCTCAAACGATATTACCAAAAATTGCATTTTATAAATCGAAAATTTAAATTTTTTATTTTTTTTTTAATTTTTAAAATGTCAGCAATTTCTATTTATATATCAATCAGCATAGCACAGGCTTCTTTTAAAAGAGAGAGAGACAGAGAGAATTTTCTGTAAGTGATTAAATTAATTTCTAGATTTTTAATTAAGAAATTCCAAGTATTTGTTGATATAAATCAAAATTAAAGAAGAATTTTTTTTATCATCGTGGTGATTTTTCCATAGCATATTATTCTCATACCGAAAAATTAAACAGGAAAAAAAGATTATTTTTTTATTACTTTTATTTATTATATTTTTAATTATTTTATACTTTCTTCCGCTTCCTTTTCTGAAAATAATTTATAGCATTAAATACTGTGAACGTCAACCATTCCTTACTTTGTGTGGCAGTTTATTGATTTAAAATTTACTCGAAAAGTTTGTTTAAAGCTAAATATTTTTTATGCGTATAATATTTTAATTTTAATATTTATTTTTCCAGATTCCTCAACATTAAAGGAACCAACACAGATTATTCATTTTGCATGAATATTTTCGTTTTTTTTTTTTTTTTTTTTTTTGATTTCGTGTGAAATCTTAAATCGTATTTTGCAGAAATATCGCACTTACAATGACATTTTTATCATTCATCATTTTCAAACATATTGTATCATTTTTAAAAATGTTTTATTATAATCTTCCAGAAGTCGATACTGAAGACATATTATTGTTCAACTATTTCATGTTTTTAAATAAAAATTTTTGTATTTAAAAAAAAAACAAAAATAGTGTTTCAAAATAATTTATGATTGACAAGAAAATGATGTTCGTAAGTTTGTAATAAATATTGTTAAAATTATCATGGTTTAATGGATGTCATTCTGTTATTTTTAACATCAAAAATAGCTTCATTAAAAATAAATTAAATATTTCTTTTTTTTTTTTTTTTAAATATCTGGAGCCTTAAAATAGATTAGGAAACGTTTATTTTTTTTTTTTTTTTGAGGAAATTAATATTTAAATTTGTATCAAAATCCGTAACGATAAAATCAAAATTGGTCTCAGAAATTTTGATAAGTTGGATGTTGGAGGCAACAGCTACACTTATCTTTTGCCAAATCTTTCGATTTTATGATATTACTGTCATCAAAAGTTTATCGAAATTATCGTTATTGGAGTCGAAATTTAATAAAATTATAGTAATTTTGTTCAGCATAAAAACAGTTTTCTATAAATGCTTAATATAAAACACGCTTCAGCATATAGAAAAAGCACGTCTCTATAATTTTTTTTGCAATTAAACTACAATATGTGCACCCATATAAAATTATGCAATACAATCTTTAAGTTTTTCTCCAAGATAGAAAATAATAATAAATTTTTTATTAATTATTAAAGACATATAGTTCAAAGTCTGTGCAAACTGCAGTATTTTGATTGTCATTCTGACTAGAAATAAAACTATTCTTGCACAATCGAGTGAAATATAAATTATTTGTTAAAATTTCCAAGTATTGTGACCCAAATACTAACAAAAAATAAAGTGGTACTAATAAAATACTTTAGTATGAACTCCAAAAATGTCTTTTTGGCTCCAAAGATCATCATTGAAGTCAAAAGACATTCTACAACATAAAATTATGTAAATGACAGATCTCTGATGGTAATTATTTTGTAGAAGAAAAGTCATAAAATTATTTGACTTGTAAAAGATCAATCAAACTATTTTTAAAGAAAATAATCGCGTCTACGATCATTTTTTATCTTACAGACTGAAAGATTAAAGAAAATGTAAAAAAGAAAAGCGATAATGTTATATTTATTGGAAAACATTCATTCCAAGATAAAGAATACAAAAAAAAAAAGAAAGTAAAACTTCATACTTGTATTTTCTGATGAATAAAATACAAATATTGATTATAGTGAAAAATGATCGAAAATAAACTTGGCATTTTTAGAATATTTTTTTAGTTTAGTGTGATTTAAAGGTCATAAATAATATACGCCAATTTATGTCTATACTTATTCTAAAATATAATATTTTCAAAGTTCAAATTCGGTTCTTTCCATTGTATAAATAATAATAATAAAAATTTTCATTCTGAATTCCATTTCGCATATCCGTATATTTACTAGATGGAAAAAATCACGGAAAAATTCCAGATTCGTGGAATGATAAAATTTTCTTATTGATTTAGAAAATGTTTTTACGTTTCTCTTTAAGTTTTGAACGTTATTTTTGTTAAAAAAAACCGGAGAATTATTTTTTAAAAATAGTACTATTTTCAAATTTCGAAATACAGTACTTGTGTTTTTATTTTAAATTCTGTATTAGTTACATTGTTTGTTATCTTGGTATTTATTAATTAAAGTCGTAGATAACGATCTACAGCATATTTTTTTGAAAATTTTTAAAATCTCGGAACGCATTTTTAAAGCTAAAAATAAATCATAGTAAACTGTGATATAGAAATTTTTGCTTTTGCATAATTCATACATAAATAATTAAAAATATTGAAATTTTTTTTTTTAAATCAAAATCGAATTTATATCATGTATATCAGTGGCTATCAGAGAGGGGCGGCTGCCTCGGGCTTCACGGTTTTAGGGGACTCAATTTATAACTCAATATGTTAAAAATTATATATTTATATATTTTTATACTGTTTGAGCTTCAGTGTTTGTCAAAATTGAAGTTCTTTATCAATGTTTTCACTTTTCTTGTACACTTACCACTATATATTTGTTAATTTTGTCTTTTTTTGTTTTGTTTTGTTTTTTTTTTTGAAGAGCCTCAAAAATATTAGTTCCCTGGACCTCGCATTTTCCTGAATGTTCCTCATGTCAACATGAAATTGCAACAATTTTTAATATCTGCAGTTTTTTGAATGATGATGATAAATATAATTTTTAATCTTATATATTGATATTTTATGCATTTTCCTGAATGTTCCTCATGTCAACATGAAAATGCAACAATTTTTAATATTTGCAGTTTTTTGAATGATGATGATAAATATAATTTTTAATCTTATATATTGATATTTTATTTAATAGAATTTTTATGCCATTTTTTTTTATAAAATGCCATTTTAATAATCTCATTTATCACTTTTTTTATATATCATTATTATGAGCTCCATTTCCTCAATCCCACCTGGATGAATTACGAAAATATTTAATGTTTTGTGCCGAAAAATTCTCGTTTTAAAGTGAAGATAACATTTCCTCAGTCTCTCCACTTTAAAATGCGAATTTCTCGAAAGAATTTCACAACACAAAACGAAATTTTTTCAGCAAAATTCAGCACAAAACGGCTGAATTAGTCGTTTTAAAGTGAAGATAACAGTTCCTCAGTCTCTCAACTTTAAAATGCGAATTTCTCGAAAAAATTTCACAACACAAAACGAAATTTTTTCAGCAAAATTCAGCACAAAACGGCTGAATTTAGCTGAAAAAATGATGGCATAAAAATTTTCACGATTAATATTGGGATAGATATTAAAATGATTATGCTAATAATTTTCAACTAATAAATAAAGAAAAGTTACAGCTAAGTAGTGACTTAGTTTCATAATTAAAGATGATTTCATTAACTATACTTGACGACAGTATCGGAAGTCAGTATTGAGTCTATAAGAGCGGCGTATTACCAACTTTTGTGACCGTATTAATGCGCACGGAACAGTCGATTTCGATGTAAAAGGTAACAGTGTCAGTAAGAACGTTATTTATTTTTATGTAATCGTGTCTCTAGGTTTTCAGTTTTCAGTTTCGAATAAACAATTCAATTAAATTTGCTTTTGACGGCTAATCATGCAGCCTTTCGAGAATGACTTAAAATTACAACTCTCCGCCATTTTAGAGCAATTAGAATCAATTGGAATGAGCAGAACATCATTGCGCCTCTGATCATCGTTATATTATAGACAAGCAGATAATTTACTACATGTTAATATCATAATTTTTTATTCGAAGCTTGTAGCTTATTTACGAAAATTGTCATTATGTTATGGCAATTTACTGTAGCATCGTGAATAATTTAGTGGATTATATCATCAGCGTAGTGATATAAATGAACTTCGACTCTCCCATAGACCCAATACTGATTTCCGATGCTGTCGCAAAGTGTAGAATGATAATAATTTCATTAAAATAATTATTCGATTATCTTTCCAAGTTACCATCTTTATAAGCAAGAAACTGAGAAAGAATACAGTCTGGATATTTGGATATCTATGTTAAAGATATAACCTATTTTCAGTCATGTTTCTACTAAATGTTGCAATATGCTTTAGTGTATAACAAAGTTGTATAATAAATGTTTATGCAGCGTTAAAGAATACAATATTTTAATATACATATAGGTCAGAATTTAATTATGAGATAAACCATTTCAAAATAATTACTGCTACTTATAAAGGATAGCAGTAAATTTTAATTAGTTTATTTTTTAAATTTTTACCACTATACTATATATCAAAAATTATTATCGATGTAATTAAAACTTATATTAAATTATAATATATAAAAAAAATTAAGAATAATTTGTAAAATCTACGATTTTTAAATGATGATAACTATCATCATCATTCAAAAAATAATTAAAATGACATAATTTCACGCTAGCATTCTACAAATCCACAGGTTATTTCATAAAAATATTATTATAAAAAGCATACTGGATTTAATCTATTATAATTTTAAATGATCTATTATTCTGGGCATTTATTATCCATTGTAATGGATAATAAATGCTCGGAATGAAGAAATTAAATTAAAATTTTATTTTCAAATTTTAATATCATTCCTTCATTAAAAATACAGTACATGACATTTTTATGAATATATAACGATT
>AYEL01073904.1:0-81973 GCA_000484575.1 Olivierus martensii
TAATTTTCTTTAATTAATTATCTGAAATTATTATTTTTATTAATGTGAATAAATATGATTAAAGCATATATTTTTTATTATAGTAACTATACAATAAACGGGGCTAAATTTATTTATTTATTTTTTTGTGGATTTAATGCGCTGTTTATTAGCTGTCACTGTTTATTTTTATTCAATTTTCATGCACAAATAATATTGTATTTTGTGGAATATCCTAATAGTATTTTGTATAGAAAAATATTATTTACAACATTTTATTAATATTATTATATCAAAAAAATTGAAAAGAATAAAAATATTGAAAGTTTAAATATGTAGAAAATAAAGTTGCACTTTTTAATAGATGTCGCTGTTAAAAAAAAAATTTATGGTTCCTGTTATCAAAAGTGTTGCCACATATATACCGTATTCATATGTTTTAAATTTAATAATATCTGATAAACTTAAGATTAATTTTTACTTAGAAAATTTGCATGTAAAATCATCGTAATCAAATAATTAAATAAAAATGCTTTTAAAATAACTTCATTCCATTGTTAATTAACGTAATTGCATTATGGATGTTAATGAGATTTTATAAAGAAAAAGCGTGAACTTTTTCAATGAAAATCGTATAAAAATCTTTCAGTTTGTTAAAGTAAACATTTGTAAGGCAATATTTTGTATCTAATACAGATATAATTTATTTATGAATTCGATTTATACGATGTAAAAATTCAATTAACCATCAAAAAATTGATTTTAGATAAATATATATAATGAAATATAAACTATTTTAATTATTAATTATTTATATTTTATTTTTTGTTCAGTTGGCAACACGAGTTGTTGGCCGCCATGTTGTTTGCTTTTTTTGAAATGGAATAAAACTTTATTCTTTCTATCTGAGGTTTTTATTACTATATGTCAATTCGTGGATGTGGGAAGACGACAACGTCACCATATATATATACATAGTAGCGATAAAAAATCTTAATATTCTTAAAAGCTCATTTTTAAAGTATCTATACAAGTCATAATTAAATTTTATATATTGCAAGTTATTTAAAAATGATGTAAAATATTATCTTGTTACTTTTGACAACGAGAGATGGATGAGTTAAAGTATTTATTTAAAACATTTTAAGCAAATTATTTAAAGTAAATACTCTCCTAATTACATTTGCATTTACTGAAACCAAATTTATGTTTTTAACTGTTTTCTAGAATCATAAAATAGAGAAGAGAATGATTCTAAGTGATTTGTATTATTTAAGCATGCTATTCATCAATTTTCTCACATATGAGCTATTATATTATACAATAACTAAGTTTTGATATACTTTACTGTAATTGAGTTCAATCAGCGGTGCTGTTGATAACCATACCTCATTGTTCCATTATGACAGTGCATTAATATACGGATGTTTACTTAGATTACTTGTAAACATGCAATTTTCCTAAATCCACAACTAAAAAAATATTTATATATTTTTAATATTTTATTTATAAAATTCTACTAAAGACTTATTGAATTTTTTAAGAAGAGTTTCATCCCGTTTTTCAAAAACATATTTATGGACTGCATCATTTGTCTCGGCAAATTCTTATTCTTTTTTCGATTTTTTATCCATTTTACGTAAGAAAATAAACATTTATCAACGATATTTCCTTTTGATAATATTTATTTTTTGCAAAATATCTTCCCCACTCTGTCTTCCTTTCGTCATATTTCTTTGTTTGGTTATAATCTTCAGCTATCCTCTTTAGCATGTCCGCTGTATATTTTCAATTTTTCTTTTATTCTTTTTTTAATATTTTATTTTGAAAAATCTTCGCTTCACTTTTTTTTATATTATTCAAAACATATTATTATTATTTTTTTTAAAATAATTACTCTTAAATTAAATTTTGTTTTAATCAACAGATTTAAAATTATAGAATTTTAGTAAAATTTAATACTTTTAAAAGAGAAAAATAATTACTTAAAAATCAATTTCGTGTAGCAGATGTCAGTTTCAGAAGTAAAAGTTACAAATGATTAAATAAAACTATTTAGCTTTACTCAATTAATTATGCACTTGATTTTTCTTTTTTTATTCCAAGGAAACCTTAATTCCATCCAATGATAACTAATTGTTTTGAATACGCATTTTTATATAAATTACTACGTTTATCGGTTTAGTTTTGATAAATAATTTTAAAGTAAATATTTTTTAAGAGTTTACCAATTAAATTAGTGCCACAACTCTCTATTTAATTTTCTAATTTTAAGACAGAAAATAAAATATGGTAAATTTGAGACATCTGGGACCTTTTCTCGTTTCGCATATTTAACCCATATTTTCAGAAATTAAAAAGTATGTAAAATTTACGTTTGAATTACTCAAAATCTCTTAAATTACAAATAAATTCCTATTTTTAATAGGTATAGTTTCACATTTTAAAATCTATAAATATTGTTAAAGTTAGATTAAACAGATTGATGATTAAATAATAAGAACATAACCCTTCCATTATTATCTCTGTTCTTCGATGTTCCCTTGGTAAGATAAAAAGAAAAAAAAAAAAATTTTTTTTCCTAGAACATCAATAATTGATCTAACAAAAGATGGCGCTAAACATTGTGGTTAAAGAAGATGTGCCATATTGGCTTAATGTACAAAAATAAAAGAGGTTTTCTATAGTTTTACTATCCTTTGCAAAGTTGTTCGACTAAAATAAGTTTTTTTATCATCTTTTTTTAAGTTTATCTAAATAAATAAATAAAACTATTATTTTTCTATATTAAAAAAGATAAGATTTTATCTTTCAATCAAGATTTTGAATTATAGACTATAGTTAATTAATTACCATAATCACTTCATTTTTAGTGACTTAGTGATAATTAATCGTGTTCAACGAACGTAAATGTTCATTTTTAGTTCGGTCATCAATCGATTTATCAATCGGGAAATTGATGATCGTATTATTTACTCACTAATTACTTGTAATATAATTATCATCCGGACGAACAACATGAATTTAAGAAAATAAATTATCGTTTAAGATAATTACGAATGATCATGAAATAAATATTTAATCATCATTATGCAAGAGGAAAAACTAAGAAATAAGAGATATGGAGATTATTAAAAGCGTACTTTAATATTTTATACATATCTGTACCTTTAATTAGAAATTTCGTGCTGAAGTGTACATCGAATTAAATACCCAGATAAAATTATTAAATGTTTTGCATGCACAGATTCGTGCCGAGTAAAAATTGGTGATTTATACGATTAATAATAAATTTATATAGTAGCAATTTCGTTTCATACGTGATAAACTTCGTAAAAGGTAGAAAACACATATAGATTCTAAGTCGAATGGGAAGGAATATTTTAAAATTCGAAAACATCATCGTAAGTAATTTGATTTGCTGCACGACATCCTCTTTGATAAAAATTATCTAGAAAACTTAGCTTCTTTTAAAATTTCGTAATCTCAGTAATATATATATTTTTTCCCCAATATTTAGAAATAAAATTATTTTTGGTCGTAACAATAATCATAGAATCGATCCATGCAAATGATTATATTCATCATCTTTACAATAACCTGTCAGAGCCGATATCTCGTTTCTTTTATAGAAAAATATCAGTTATGACAAGTAAGCGTATGACGATTTTTAAGGTTAAATAAATATACATGAGAATTATTTCATTTCATAAATCGTATTACGACGAAGAGGGGAAAAAATGTTTTCACTAATAATTTTAATCATAAATGTTATAAATTCGTATTTTATGAGAATAAAATTATTATTACAAGCGATAGAAACAAAATTTTTATAAAGGCAAAAATTAAATTTAAAATGTTCTGCTGGTAATACAGGCGATAGAAACAAAATTTTTATAAAGGCAAAAATTAAATTTAAAATGTTCTGCTGGTAATCGAAAGATTTAAATGATTTTTTAATGAACAGGCTACATTAATTTGCAAGGTGATACTGTACAATAATTACTTTATATTTATTTTAATGGAAAACATTTTTTTAATAAAACTTTAACAAGAAAAAAAAAAAGAAATTATGAGTGGATTTTCCAGAATGTTGATTATTTTATTTTCGCGTGAAATTATTGCGCGAATTTTAATCATTCTGGAATTCATTTTAATCATCTTTCAGAGATTTCTTGCTTTATAGCCAACCTATTAATTAAGTTTAAATATTATTTACATGAAATTATTTCGCGAATTTTAATCATAAAAAATCTTTCAGAGATTTCTTGCTTTATAGCCAACCTATTAATTAAGTTTAAATATTATTTAAGACAAATTAAAGAAAAATTTGTAAAACTATATGTTTAATATTATTTTTCAACATAAAATTTTCAATTATTTTAGGAAAATTTAACAATTAAGAACTTTTTATGCATAAATTAAAATAAGCGGCATATAAGCATAAATTTCATACCGTGGATATAAAAATAACGGATGGCTTTCATTAATAAAGGAAAAAAAAATCTATATAGTATAGGTTCTTGATTTATGCAAAGTAAATTAGTAAAGTGTAATTTTTATAAATATTCATTATATTTGAGAGTGTTTTTAAAACAAACGATCTAATGTTTGCTGTGGTTAATTTTAAATTTGATTAAGTACTCGGAATGTACGGCTAATGCGAAGTTTCGAACATCTGTTAGAAGAGAAGGAAGTAACACAGAGAATATAAATTTGTTAAACACCTAATTTTGACGACTATTTTTCTCGAAGTTATGATAATTAATAAAATCTAGATCGTCAACATTTTATACATTTATTAATTCTAAAATTTGCGAGTTTAACAGTTAAAAAAATTTTTTTTTAACAGAAAGCACGATGTATGGTATAACTGCTTTTTAGGTGTGATGTCATTAAATATTTTTATGTACACGTTTATAATATTCAAGAATGGTTACGATGAGTTATTTTAGATGATGATGATGTTTTCAACGAATGTTATACATTTAATGGAATTAAATTTTGCGGAAAATCGACTTTCTTTCCATCTTTCACAGTTGATTTAACACATTACTCTTAACTATTGTTTACATGCTCCAATTACTGATTCCAGCTGTTATTTTCCTCAAATCCCTCTTCTTGTTTTTCTTTTAACATTTATTATAGTGAATATAAGTATAACATATATTTTTTTATATATATCTAGGTATGTAATAGATTTAAGAGAATTTATTGTGTAAAAACTTAATGTATGTACTGTATCATATCACTCTTCTTGTTTTTTCTTTTAACATTTATTATAGTGAATATAAGTAAGTATAACATATATTTTTTATATGTATCTAGATATGTAATAGATTTAAGAGAATTTATTGTGTAAAAACTTAATGTATGTACTGTATCATATAGTGTACTGAGACAATGTACATGATGTATATAATGCATTTTTCTTATCAGATTTAATGTTTCAACGGCCACGAATGATCCAGATTACGTGAAATGCTGCGCTGGCTTTTGCATCGATCTGCTTCAGAAATTCGCGGATGACCTCAGTTTTACATTCGATCTTTACGAAGTCGAAGATAGAAAATGGGGAGCATTACACGTGAGTAACAGTTTTCGTTGTAATATCGTTGACACTATGCATTAATACGGCATTAAATTATGCATATAAAGGAATAAATGTCAGAATTGATATTTTAAGTGGCGCCATCTAACGTTTTAGAAATAATTCACTTTAATCAATTTTTTTCCTCTTTTGTACGTTTTCGTTCATGACTTCTTTTCAGTTGAGATAAAATAAATATACATATATGATTTTCTTTTTTTTTTGCTTTTTGTTACTACAAAATTTCAATTTCCTGAAGATAAAAAAAAGAAAAGTTATGTAACTTCTTTACAGAACGGTACATGGAATGGTCTGATAGCTGATCTTTTGTCTCATAAAGCGGACATCGTTGTGACTTCGTTCAAAATTAACTCTGAAAGACAAAGTGCCGTCGACTTCACCGTTCCTTTCTTAGAAACTGGAATTGCTATTGTTGTAGCTAAGAGGACAGGAATAATATCGCCCAAAGCATTTCTGGGTGAGCTTTTTATTATTCAAATTTGGTTTTCAGATAAAACAATCAAAGAATTCGCGATCAAAACTTTAAATAAAATTTCTGAATTTTTGTTTTCTTTTTATTGTGTTTGCAAACATTTATAGAAATATTAAATATATATATATAATCTGTTTTGCAACTTTTTACGATGATTAATCGCATAAATTTAAATTTCTCTATGCATTTAACAACAAATCTTTATGTTGTTCACTAAAACAAATTAATTTTTTAAGCTAAATATCTTTGTATTTTGCTGAAAATGTCTTAAGTTATTCTAAAAAAAGAACGTGGAAGGTGATTAAAGATTTATGTATAACTTCTTAACGTTAAAAAAGAAGAACAGGAAGATTTTGCTTTTAATCTGTTAAATGTTTGAATAGCACGGAAAGGACTAGTCAAGGAAACACAAAATGATTTTTTTTCGTTATAAAAACAAGTTGAGTAGGCCCTGCCATAACAAAATGGACTTATATGAAGTACTTATACAACGAATAAACGTGATATCAAACAGATGTCAGTTATTGACAGCAAACACTGCTAGAGAAGAGTTGGTATATCCCGAGGCGCAGAATACCCATCATTCCAATGTATCTTAACTGACATTTCTTGAACAAATAACTCAATATCCGAAAGAACCTCCTCTAAATATTCATTAACCATCCAACTATTTCATTAACTATAAATGTAATTTTTTTTTTATGTTATAGCAAAAATTTCCGATGTCTGGAAAATTTAAACCGATTTTTAACTCAATTTATTACCTTTAGGTAATGTGATATTCGGTGTTTATCTTTTCAGAACCGTTCGATACAATATCGTGGATAATGATCTTGCTCATAAGCATACAAGCTGCAGCTTTCTCTATTTTCTTTTTTGAATGGTTAAGTCCTGCCGGTTATGATAAAAAAATGTTGCCAGTTAGAGGTAAGTTGAAAATTATATATTTTATCGAAAATAAATAAAAAAAAGTAAGCGCATATTTTAGAATTTAATATTTGTAATAACAAAAAAAGACATAAATTGCGCCATATTTTTCACGGGATTATCAAAAATTAAGGTGTTAATTATATATATATTTTTTATGAAATTCGTGCCATTATAAGATATTTTTTGCTTATTATGTTTGCATTATTTGTTGTGAAAAATTCCTACTTTTCTATGCTCCATCTATCAGATGAGAATGATCCTACAGGTAAGTAAATAGCGAATAATTACTTATATATATTAAATATTAGTTTTTGAATGATCTTCGACCGTAAAATAAATTCCAACAGCATTTAGTATTATATTGAAAGCAACTGATTTGCACGAAAATTTTTGTGAAATTAATGTTAAAAATTGTAAATTTTTGGCATGTTTTGATTTTTTGTAGAAAAAACTATGTGCTTGTTGTTTTGTTGTTATTGTTGTTTTGTCAAGAATAAGTTAAGTATTTATGACGACCTATAAGTAGTTAAACTAGCAAAAGAAAAAATATTAACCTATATATGTCTACATAAGTAGTTTTTCTTCTGAATAATTTAGTTCTCTTCAACAGTTTGCTTATTTATCTTTTTATCAGATCACAAATTTTCGTTGTTCAGAACGTATTGGTTAGTATGGGCTATTTTATTTGGTGCCGCCGTCAATGTTGATTGCCCAAGAAGCTATTCGGCACGTTTCATGTCAAACGTATGGGCCATGTTTGCAGTAGTTTTCCTAGCAATATATACAGCTAATTTAGCGGCATTCATGATTACACGTGAAGAATATTATGATTTGAGTGGAATAGAAGACAAAAGAGTAAGATTTATATATATATATAAAAGATTTTTATTAATTAATTAGTTATTTTTATCTAGTATATCTCTCTTATAGTTGCAATATCCTACGATGGTTGATCCGCCATTCCGCTATGGCACCATCCCTCATGGCAATACTGAGTCGGTACTCAAAAGAAATAAACCAGATCTATATCTTTATATGAAAAAATACAATCGACTGTCAGTGAAGGAAGGTATCAAAGCAGTGAAGATGGGGTAAATAGTCGTATATGCATATATATATCTTATATTTTTATCTGCTTTATTTTAATTTTATGTGTTATAAGATTTGTAATTCGAATGACATTTAAATTTACTAAATATCATCAAAATTCGTGTAAGAATATTGTATTTCTAGCACGATAAAAAAAATTATATCCGTGTCAATTTAAAAAATTTTATTTTATTCAAAACGTTAGAAATTTATGACCTTTATGGCAATTCTCCAAATACACCCCCAGCGAAGCTTGAAAAATTTACAAGAGATGGACATGTCATCTGTTGAAGTACTGGTGATGAAAACGTGATCAGAATGCTTTGTCATACGTATATATAGCTCTAGACGGATAGACAGTTAATATTCAAATGTATCCAAGAAATTCGTGCTTCATGTGTATTTAATATCCGGAACGATAAAAATTTTTTTTTTATGTTTTATTTTAGGGATCTAGATGCTTTTATATATGATTCAACTGTTTTGGAATACTTAGTTGGACAAGATAACGAATGCCGTCTTCTAACTGTAGGATCCTGGTATGCAATGACAGGATACGGTTTCGCTTTACCGAAGAAATCTGCTCATTTAAATAAGTTTAATAGAGAAATGATTAAGTATAGAGAAAACGGTAAGTTCTTTTTTTGGTGTAAGGAATTTAAAAGTCGCTAATTATCTTCTTATGTTTTTTTTATTTATTTTTCTTTCAGGTGATTTGGAACGGTTACAAAGATTTTGGCTCCAAGGAGCTTGCAAGCCTACAAAAAATAAACGTAACGTGAGCAAGCCTTTGGATGTCAATCAATTCATGAGCGCCTTTTTATTGCTAGGATGTGGTGTTTTTCTAACCATTTGCCTCTTGGGTCTAGAACACGTGTACTTCCGTTACATCAGGAAGCACTTGGAAAAGAAAGACGGCGGAGGTTGTTTCACCCTTATTAGTCTAGTGAGTAAAGTTTTCTTATATAAAATTCCTCGCGTTTCATTAAACTTAATCAAGAGTTATTTCATGGAATTTAATGAAATTATTACTTTCATATAAATCTTTATTCCTATCGAGCTAATATATCTCGATCTAGAAACAACGATGTTTAATTTATTAAGAAAGTTAAGAACTTCTCGATGATACTAGATTGTTCTCAATTGTGCTGAGGGAATATATTTAATTTTTATCCAATTAAATACAGTGATAAATCTAATCAGAATAAGTTAAAACTTCTGACTTATTTCGTCCTTAAGAAGTAACAAGTCAAGACTTTCTTTTTCGTCATTATACTTTAATTGCTCCCTTTGGAAAGTCCAAGATTCTAGTTTCCCCAGAGGTAAAGAAACTCGTGCTGCAAACCAATCACGTTTTCAGAGTCTTGACACAGATCTTTCCTGTTCGCCATTTATAATCAGAAAGTTTCCCTGAAAAGATCTTTCTGGTAGAATCTTAAATAATTAAATGTTCGAAAGTGAATTAAGATTTCGAATAATTTATCGTATCGAAATATATATTTTTTCCTCGATATTAATATTAATATTTTTTCTTTTAATCTATAACAGAGCATGGGTAAATCCCTGAGTTTCAGGGGTGCTGTGTTTGAGGCCCAGGACATGATAAAACATCACCGATGCAAAGATCCCATTTGTGATACGCAACTTTGGAAAGCGAAACACGAACTAGACATGGCGAAACTGAAAATACGCCAACTGGAAGCAGAAATCGAAGGAAGGTAAGAAATTAAAAATAAAAATAAAAAAAATATAGTTAGATCTATTAATCAACTGATGTAGATAAGAAAATCAATTGCGAAATTCTGTATACAGTAATACCTCGATTTATGTCGGTTATTTTGTTAATAGGAAAAAATAAAATCTGATGTTACTTTCGCTATACAGCTAGACGCTGCGTCTTTACGCTGAAGTTCACTCTTGTTCAACTTTTTACGCTGTGTACAAGAGTAACTTGACCATTCGTCCAATCGGGTTATGAGCTGGTTATTGAAACTTACAGAATTATTTAGAAGCTTAAAAATGTTATTAGCGACGTTACGAGGTTATTTATAGGGGTTTAGGTTGTTTTTCAAAGAATTTATTCGACTTAAGTCGCGAGTCTTGGAACGAATTAACGACGTAAGGTGAGGTATAGCTGTAGTGATTTATAAATTCAGTTTTAAAACCTCGTCAGAAATTTAAAATCACTTCAGGTTTAGTATAATATATATCGAATTTTATCGTGAAAATAAAGAATAAAACGAAAAACAACAGTTACTATATTATTTCTATCTGTGAAGCGGAAAAAACAAACAATGTTATTACACGTCAATGCAACTTTGTCTATTTTTATATCGGAAACGTGATAACTCCACTTGCTTTTTCAGGATCAAATTTAGTGTGAAGATAAATTTCGATATCGAACCAAGAATTCTGTTTATAAATGGTAGTGGTTGTACTCAGATGAACGCTTTCCACACATACATAAAAAAAAAGAAAATAATCATTTTTGAAATCATAAGAGCTTAAATATTCTCTGAAATTCCAATTCGGAATTAAAATTTTCTCGTTCTAATATATCTTCTCTCAGTATACGTTTAATGCAAAACTATGCATGGCTTATTCTCGATCGAATCTACAGTGAGGCCTCTCTACATTATTATAAATAGGGGAAAAAATTGTAAAAATGTCATGCTCGGAAGAATTCTTGAAATTGAAAAATCATTGAATGTAATGACAGAAATGCTCTCAGTACAGACAAGTAAAATAGAATAAATTTTTATTAAAAAAACATTTATAAATAAAAAAAATCTACTTCATAAGGTAAATATGATAAACATTCGCTTTTATTTTATGCAATATTGATGTTTACATTCCATAAATGTGATGTGAAAACTGACGATAATTTTTATTTATTGATTCTCCTTTATTAAAAGATCTTTTAGATGCCATTTTTCTCATTTTTCTGAATAACAAATCAGCATATCTTCATCTTGAATATATTATTTCTAAATATGGAGGTGATAAAAGGTTGAAAAATCTAATAAATTTAGTGAATATTTCAACCGTTGAGACTTTGGTCTCTACTCTAAACCATAGCACAATGGACGAAAATACTGCAAAATCGATTTAAATTTAGAACTTTGTATGCAATAAAAGTGGATTTTCAAGATTGAACTTGGAATTTATTGAGTGTTAGGTTGACTGTATATTCGCGGACCATATTCAACGTATTTCCTTTGTAGTGAAATTTTATGTAAATCTTTTATGTTAAATTATATACCGTATGCAAAGTACGGCAAATTTGCATTGGAATTTATGGTTTTTCTTTAGTAATTTTTCATAGTAAGCTGTTAGCTCTTTGTTTCCAATGAAAAATTATTATTCGCGATAAACAGAGTTAATAAATAACGTTTGTTTCACTGATAGTTTTACAACATTGCGAAAAGAAACTCATCATTTGTTGAGCGCTGAATCTGCTATAGTCGAACAAAAGGTATCGAATTCTTTGCATGTTCAAACATATTTAAATTATAAACCATAAAATATATTCTTCACTTTATCATAACAATCGCTTTCTCAAGCGATAACATAAAGAACTGCTACATAATTTACATTCGAAATATCCCGGATTCTTCATTAATTTAAAATATTCAAGAAAAAATATCAAAATAATCTGATATCTTTTTTGTTAATAGCTAAAATTCATTTATTAATCAATGTACTTTAAAATTATCTTTCACGAGAACCATTACATGGAAATTTATTATTATTTTCTTTGTAACTAAACAATTCCGTACAAGATTAGACTATGAGTGAATTTACAATTTGCTAAAATTATAAATGAATTTAAGCAAATCCTATGCAAATTTATGTTCTATCATTTACGTTATGAAATTTGCGTTTAAAATAAAAATTTAGGATGGGAACAAAATCTCATATTTACGTCTTTCTGATTCGATTTCCATCTCTTCCGTTTCGAGGATTATAGAAATAGAAAATACAAAAATAAATTATATATATATGCTGTTCGGATATTCTTTTATTTATATAACTACTGATGTGCTTTCAAAATTATGTTAATAAATTGATTATACACGATATCTGAATTTGTAAAAGAAAAATAAAGTAAGAACATTAGTGATAGACAAGCACTTCACTATGGGAGATTAGATTCAATATGCATTAAACGAAAACGTTTTTGATGTAAACAATGTCATTTTGAGACTTGGAAAGATTGATTGAACAATATTTTCTTGTGTTAAAGGTAGAACATTTCGAAATATAATATGGATCATAATCCGCTTATGCTATTATTATGGCATTTATAAACTTCCAAAAGGTATACTAATGTGTAGACTTAAAAAAATAGGACAAATATATCATTTGGTACGACAAAATTTTTATGGAAAATTCAATAATGGTTGCACTAGTCAATACTTTTCTGATTTTCATAGTATTCAGTTTTCGGATCACTTTCTAATATCCCCAGTTAGATTTAAATTTATAATGTTACGAAAGATTTCTCTTCTCGATATCGGATTGATAAATAAATTATGTTTTGAGAATGATGTGCAAAGAATTGGAGATATTTTTCAGATTTTTATAAAAATATTGGACTAAGATATGGTATTTATCTTATATTTTAAGTTCTACTTTATTCTTTTACTCATTTGATTCCATTTTGAATCCAATGTTTGAAATATTAGATTAAAACGAAGCTTAAAAATAACGTGCATTAAAATTTTTATGTTTATCGTATTGTGGCATCATTGATTAATCGATTAATCGAAATATTTTTTTTTACTGCATTTTACGTAAAGTATACTGCTCCAGGTAGAGATGCTACTAAAGTGTTGAACGTTACTTTCCCGTGTATTACATTTGAATTGAAAGTGGCAGCTCCTTTAGTATGACCGCCACTCTTGTCGTATTTCTTTTTGCTATTGGATTTATTCTCTAAAAGTTGCACTGAAGCCACTCCTGACTATATAAAAATATCAACACTGAAAACGATACGAAGAGGAATTAAGATCAATTATAATTAAACTTGATGACAATAAAGCAAGAAATAAAATGAGAAGAGTATAAATTTTTCTCGTTTCATCATTTATACATGAAAAAATTATTAAAAAATTTTTTCAGCTATTTATTGATTCTAAATAGATTTATTTTCTAATGTATAACATCCTATCTAACTTTTTTTTAAAAATGTTTGCAAGATAAACATTTTGATTCAGTCTTTTCAAAACTATTGATACTATGTTATTATATACATAAACATGCAGGTTGAAATCTCAAAGAAAAAGTTCAGAATTTCCTTCCTATCTAACTGTAAAATGAATATCAGATGCTCTGAATAAAATTTGCAGAAGAAATTTACAATTTATTTTGCATGTATCTACTATATCTTCTAGTCTTACAATTCAAGATCTGGCTGAACTCATGTATAATTAAGTATTGTAAATTCTAATTCTATCGTAAATACAGTAATTCTAGAGATGACTTGCTAATCTGAATGGTTTCTGTCTTATTTCGAGATAACAATGAAGGTTATGAATATCGATTTTAAAATTTTCTGCATTTTGAGTTGGGTATGACTGCAGAAATATTCGAATT
The DNA here is from genome assembly GCA_000484575.1 of Olivierus martensii. Taxonomy (NCBI): domain Eukaryota; kingdom Metazoa; phylum Arthropoda; class Arachnida; order Scorpiones; family Buthidae; genus Olivierus; species Olivierus martensii. Next base: position 13,680 of record AYEL01073904.1, read on the forward strand.
TATAAACGATTATTTTTTAAAAGCACAAAATTTCTTGAAGAAAATGAACTTTTTTAAAACTAAAAACTAATTTGGTAACTAATCAATTGATTTTTTCTTCGATGAAAGTTATTATTATTATTTTTTTAATGTTTTCTGCTCTTTCTGATTACTTTTGCATTTTTTATCATTCATTTTGAAGATATCTTAGATCTTCAAAGAAACTAGAATAATGTTGAGATTTATTTTATGGAAATTTTGTGATTTTATATGCATAGAAATAATATTTATTCATTAGTTGTAGTAAATGAACCAACTTATACAAAGAAGACAGAGAGATACTGTATATATATAAAAAAATTATTAAAATCTATAAAATAACTGAAATTATAATTATAAAACTCGTTATTTTAGAATAAAGATAAGTTTATAGATAAATTTACAATATAAATTTTGAGAGATAATTCTGCAGAAAGTGTAAGATTTATTTATAATTTTTACAAACTGAATATAAAAAAGTTTTCAATGGAATTTTTATCAGCATAAATTTATAAAAGCAAAATCACATTAACAATATAAAACCGATATCCATATCATGCAATATACCGACAAGCAATAAGGAAGCTCGATAATTAAAAACTAAAGCTTTTTATAATAGAAAACGGAAATTATAATTTTAGAAAATAATGCAAAAAAATCTGAATAAAGTTTCAAATATTGGATTTTATATATTAAACAAGATGGAAGAAAGAAACTCTTGATTATAAAATAAAAAAAAACGATCATTGTTGTATAAATCACTAAAGAATTATACAACAATGATCGTTTTGTAAATTATCGTTGATTGAAAAATTACAGGTTGAATATATTAATAACTCATAACATAAAAGTTATGGTGTTACCTATTCTATTATTTAACGTAAACGAAAGATTTTGTTAAATGAAAAAATGTGTACAGTATTTATATATGGGGCCATATTATCTAATAATTTAAAAATTATTTTTCTGTTCTCAACTATTTGTCGAAATTTCCGCTTCTTGCATCGTCATGTTGTCGGCACGTAGTCACAAAATTTATATCACCGAAAAAGTAATTTTTTTTTTCAGGCAGATATTTTTAGACTACAAAATCTTTTTAAAGAACGTCAGAAAGCAAATGATATTTTATAACGAATTTTGAGTTAAAAGTGTACCAACAAAGAGCATTATTATGAATTATTTCTGAGAAAATTTCAAAATTCATGCATCGTATGTAACAAGTTTGGTAGAGAGAGAGAGAGAAGCAAATGACAGAAGAAACTGTGGTGTGGAAGAAATCGTTGTTATGTGAATCTATATAAATTTTTCTAAGTTATGAAAAATACAAGAAGATAAATATCCACATCAGTAATGAAAAATTATAAGATTTTTTGAAATCTTACAGAAAATAATCATAATATCAGATATTAATATTGCTTACAGATGAAGTATGATTCTATTCAAATGGATATATAAACTCGCTAAAATATTTGCTTTCTCTGAAATTTTTATTAAAAAACAAAATTGTTCTTTAATAAAAATTTGATTTATTTTAATAATTTGTAAAATGCTTAAATATATATCTTGCGATTATATTGAATAATGTATTCGATTATATTAAATATTTAAATTTTCTATTTTAAGTTACGCTACATTTTTAGTTTACTTCATATTTCAATTTCCATTACTTACGACTTTCAAGTTACTTTTTAATTAAATTTTGAAATTTTTATTAAAAAATATATATATATATATTATTATTATTATTCGTTTCTACTTTAGAAATTTACTTTTCTCTTTTTAATAAGTCTAGAGAAGCAAATGACAGAAGAAACTGTGGAGTGGAAGAAATCGTTGTTATGTGAATCTATATAGATTTTTCTAAGTTATGAAAAATACAAGAAGATAAATATCCACATCAGTAATGAAAAATTATTTTAATTCTTTTCTTAGTAACATTTTTATTTTTCTCTCCTTCTTTAATCGTGGGCAGCAGCTTGCTCGACAAATAAATAAAAATAAAATATAAAGAACTTTATAAAGACAGTTCTGAAATTTGTTTTAACTGATAAAATATCTGATGAAAAGAATCTGGATGTGAAAAAAATAATTTTTATATCTTTTATTTCTATTTTCAACAGAAAAGAGGAAATTGTTTTAATGATACTGTTTAATAGTACAGCCGATATGTGCTGCAGTTGTTATATAAATGTATAGAACATATACGTGCATAAAGCAGGTATAATCCTAGACAATAAATAGAAAATTACTTACAAGTTAGTATCAAAGATATAATAGTTATAAACATTAGAGGCGCAGAAGGAAAATCGAGTGTTCTATCTACAAGTCCTTAGAATGGTTCGCTAATTAACATTACTGTTGCCTTATTTAATAGCATTAATTAAGATTAGGTAAATGATAAAAATTATGACAAATAATTATATTTGAATTGTATGTATAGAAGACTATTTTAATCCTAAAGCAATCAAAATGATTGGTTTTGCCAATATCCTTAATTTAGAATTCTAAAAAAAGACACTGCCTTTAGATTAACTGTTTAGAATTTGAAAAAAAAATTTAAGACATTTCTCATATTTTACCATTCTACTGTTTAAATATCGAATTGTATTTTTCTCACAAAATTATTTATTGCAATAATTTTTTTTTTTGGCAAATATCTGTAAATATACAGTAGGCCCATATATTTATTGTAATAATACTTGCGCATTCTTTCTCATACGCTTTATTCTTAGTATTTATGAATACTGCGGATCCTTTCTATTCGCCACAGCATATAATGGTCTCATATTTCTAATTTTTCTAGTAAAGGAATATTTTAAATCTTATAAAATTTCTAAATAAGACTCGGGAAGTAGTGAATACAAATATGTTAAACATGGTTCCTATTTCGTATACTGAATAAAACGAAAACATATTTCCTTTCAAACATTGATTATATTGCATAAATTATTGCTAAATAATTTAAGAATGGTCATATTTTGCCAAATTAAATCAGAAAACAACAAAAAAAAGTAAAATATAGACAGTATTCAAAGAATTAACCTGTATATCGTACTTTTAATCTCGTTTTTATCATCTTTTAATTTTTAAATATAAAAATATAAATATAAATATTTATAATTATTAAATATTATACAATTCGCCACAGGATATAATGGTCTCATATTTCTAATTTTTCTAGTAAAGGAATATTTTAAATCTTATAAAATTTCTAAATAAGACTCGGGAAGTAGTGAATACAAATATGTTAAACATGGTTCCTATTTCGTATACTGAATAAAACGAAAACATATTTCCTTTCAAACATTGATTATATTGCATAAATTATTGCTAAATAATTTAAGAATGGTCATATTTTGCCAAATTAAATCAGAAAACAACAAAAAAAAGTAAAATATAGACAGTATTCAAAGAATTAACCTGTATATCGTACTTTTAATCTCGTTTTTATCATCTTTTAATTTTTAAATATAAAAATATAAATATAAATATTTATAATTATTAAATATTATAATTATATCGCTTAGTATTTGATGTGTACCATATACAGTACTGTACATTTGAATACAGGTACTCGTCACTTAACGACCTACCTGTTTAACGACTGCTCGAACTTACGTCCGACCTTACGACTTTTTTTAAAGGAAACTTTGGTTTTCGCCCATATGCATCACTTACGACTTCTACTGCATGTAATTTCCTGCACTCATAGTTCCAAAAATTTGTTGAAGAAAAATATTTTGTGCATAATTAAGATATAAATGTCTTTACAACCATGAGACTGAAATGTTATTGTCACTAGCAATGTGTGCAGAACTACTACATACTTATGTATTACTGTATATTATATATACAAATACAATATATATAGTAGACGTATGTATAGTTCGTATATATTTTCTAAATATATACGAACAAGTTACTCGCTTACCAAGTCGTGAGAACAGAACTCGGTCGTTAAGTGAGGAATACTGTATACAGTACATATTTTTAAATTATAAAATTATGTTGTCTTAATAAAATGAAAAAATGCATAATTTGCATTTTTATACATTTAGCTTTTTCTCTATTTCTCTCTCTGTGTGTGTTGATACGTTCTTAATTCAATAAAAATTTCAATGCTTGCTCCATACAATGCATGATAGGAATAAATTTTGAAAAGTGAGAGAGAAAAATTAAAATATAGTAATAAACTTTATTTGAATATTGTAAATACAGAAATTATAAATTATTCGCCTAAATAAAATTCTAAGATTTTGATATCCATGAAAAATTTATTCTGTTGTTTTATAATCGGCAATAAATAATGAATTCAAATGGCTAATGATTTATTTTTTGAAATAAATCTTGAAACATACCGGAAACGTCACTCTGTGTATTGTGAAGTTTAGTATCAGATCCGTTGCATTCAATATATCTGCTACATATATCTCCCATGATAGCATTATAGATTGGTGATTCATCGGAGATAATCTTTGTAAGTGGACATATAAATAAATCATCTATGTCAAGTTGTTTCCTACTTGATTTATATATAATTGTAATATGATAATACTGGGTAACTGAAGGAGGAAACAAAAATATTTCAAAAAAGAAGAGTTAATTTAAATAATAAACTTGGTAAAAACGTAGAAACGAATTTCGTAAATGAAAATTAACAAGTCAGACTATTCATATGGTCGTAAATAAGTATGTAAGCTATAATAACTGTAAAATAAAAGCCTATATAAATGCGCCTTTAGCAATATTTATAAGGAGAACTGTTAACAAAGAGATAATGATCAGACAGTCCTTCGCATAGTTTTGTTTAGTTTAATCCAAGCGTCAACTTGTTTAGATAATAGCTCTTTTATGTGTCTATGCATTGAAAAACCAAGACTTTACATAAATTAAGATAGCTTTTAGTTCTAATCTGATAAAAGTGCTTAGTTGTCACATGTTGCTTTCTATAGAGATGAAATATAAGATAAAGTTCGCGTAATAATAAAATGAAAGTGATGAAATTAAGAATGATATATAAATGAGCATTTTGAAAATAAATAAATCGATTCTTTTTGATCAGTGCTTCATTAAAATATGCACTCTTGATCAGCACTTCGGATGATAAAAAAGGAAGACTTTCTGATCAAAAATATGGATGAAATAGCAAGGCTCATTAAAGTCTTTGCGTTGATAGAATAAATATTATGAATTTATTTATGTCTAGAACTTTAATAGGACTTTCAAACTGGTATTTTTATGGATTGAATTTCAGTCAGCATGAATTAATTAGATCTAATCTTCGAAGATTAATCTTAATTAATTCATCAAACATTATTAGTTTTCGTTAAAAATAAAACATGGAGAAGTCATCTAGTTAATGTAGTCAGATTTAGTATCTAATCTTTCTCGTCATTCATTTAAAAATATTTGGAGTATTAAGCAGTTCGTCAAGAAACTTTAATTCTTGGAAACTCATTTAATAATACTGAATAAAAGGCACTAATAAGAGATTTTACCAATAATCAGCTTGGTATCGCTTTTATTAGTCACAAGTAATAATGAATCAACGCAAGTAGTGAGGATTAAACACAAAATTTAATGCGAAAAAGATATCTAAATAGATTAAGATAATATTAGTATCCAAAATACGCGAACTGCAGGCAGTAAATGTCGTTATGTACATTGAGCATTGCGTATTCGGCTTTCTAAACAGTTAATTATCAGAGCCGAATGAATTTATTTCGACAAATGATGCTATTCAGTGGATTTTTGATGTATCAAGAAGCATCGCCATGACTGTAAACAAGTTTAGTAGTCACTGGTTCTCTTATTGCAGAAATCATTTCGATTCACTGTAACTTTCGTATAAGTCAAATATTATTAATCTGGCATTTATATTCGAGAAAAAGTGTTCAATAGGATACAAACTGCCAAATTTGAAGCTTCGAATCCAATTAGTAAAAAAACTAGATGATTTTGAAGGTAACAAAAAAGCTTCATTTTTCTTTGTAGAAATCTTAACGTGTATTGTTCAATCTGTATCGATGAAATTTGTAATATGGATATTTCATGTTTACTTGAAAGCCCCTGAAGATTTCAGAATCAGGATATAATAAAGAGGGATATGGAGATTTTTTCTCCGTAAATACATACAGTATGTTTAAAACACCTGTATCGATGAAATTTGTAATATGGATATTTCATGTTTACTTGAGAGCCCCTGAAGATTTCAGAATCAGGTTATAATAAAGAGGGATATGGAGATTTTTTCTCCGTAAATACATACAGTATGTTTAAAACATAGCTGTATCCTAGGTCATTTAAAATCTCTTAAGTCCTATGAGAATCACGCTCTTTTAAAGTCTTTTTTATTTTAGCTCAATCCGATTGAAATGAAATGACATAGAAGAGAGACACCTTTAAAGGTCACAACATTCAATTGATTTCGACCAAATCTAAAATACAAGTTTCTCTTATGTTATTTAAGGCCCTTTTGAAAATTCAAGCTCAATAAGACCAATATGAAGAGAAGGCCTTTCAATCTGCAACTATTCAATATGTTGCATCGCTTAACTAATTTCGATCAAATTTAGTACTGTATATAGATGTTTCTTATATTATTAAATACATGCTAAAATTTCGAATCAGTCAGATTATAAATAAAGATTATATTTAATGACGTGTTCACATATTGTTGTTGGAATTTCTTTCTCCAAGCAACGGTTTTCAACTAAAAAATTAAATGATATCAACCAAAAACATTTAATATGTAAAAAAAAGTCAAATACATTTATGAAAAATTAAGATATTTCTTATATTTTACGTGCGGCTCTTTGGTTGACGATTTAAGAAAAAAATAATAATAAAAAATGATAATGTCACCAAAACAGCGGAATCTAAACTGTAAAAGAAATTTTAATTTTCATAGTACTGTATTTGGCTTATTCTATACATATTAAATATTTTTATGGATGAAATCTTTATTAATCATACAATAATGATTAGAAGAAAATTTTTTATAACTTTTGTAAGAATGATAAATCATCTAGATTGTGCGATTTGATCGGAATTTGACAACGCTAGTCTAGAGATAAGATATCATCACGACTTTTTCCCGAAATTCTATCCTTAAATTTTTCAGGAGTCCTGGATTTTTCCCATCGATTCTTATTCATCGCCTCTCTCTCTCTCGGCATTTATAGTTAAGCAGTTTTGTTTCATTCTGAATGCAGACGTAAAGCAGATAAGAACTAAATATAATCAACTTACTAATAGAACCGGGACGAAATAACCTCGAAAGATGAATCTTCGTGAAAGAAGAATGCATTTATGTCGAAAAGAAACATTTATTTAGATAAACTACAGGATGAGCGAGCAAAGTCTGTTCTATTAAAAATGTAATCTTATTATCCTCATAATTTCCTTAAATAAATATTCAATGTTAGTTAAGGAAGCATTATAGATATAAAATTAAAAATAATTGTCGATCGACTCATATTTGTTATTCTCGAGTGAGAATTGCATTCGTGCTCCTGCCGTTTAAAGGTCGGCGCTTCATACAACAGCATGAAGAAGGTATTATCGACCTTCTACTCGAAGCACTTCAGCAGATACTCGAGAATTAACAAGAACTAGTAAAGAAAGGCTTTTGAAATGGCAACAGAAAATCATTATAGTTCCCCTTGCCAATGAATAATGTGACACATATGGCAGAAAAATATGTTATCTAACCTTTATATTCCTTTTTTTTTTCGAAAACAAAAAATAACACATATACAATAATATTATAATTGCAAATATTCAGAAATATGAATGGTATGAAGACGTTAGAGAATTCTCTTGAGTGATGGAAAACGTATTCAATTCAGTCGTCGCTTCTTCATATCCTAGCAAAACAAATGCTGAGTATTCCAACCACATAGGAGAATGTTTAGCGATGCTGGCATTGTTGTACACAGACGTCGAACTTCTCAGAATCCCTTCATATACATTCTGCGAGTTTAAAATCTTGAACCAAATTTATTTTTGAGTTTACTGATACGTTATTTATATGCATCTTTATTCGATTCTTTCAATTATCAAAATTATTTTCCTTAATAATTTATGTTATTTAAATAAACTTTCCGGTTATCATTTTATTACAGAAACAATATAAAATGACGTAAATAGGACGAGTTCATTAACCTTATAGAGGTGACGATCAATTGTAATCATATTTGAATCAATTAATTAATGATATCGAATAATTTATTGTTATTAATTTTGCATCACGTAAATAATATAAAATTTATATGATTATTGTTTCGGAATTATTATGTCAAAACAAGTTGTTGGCATAATTATTTATTTATATACAAATAACATTTTGTCTTGAAAAAATATTTTTACTAAGTTAGCCTTATGATACTTAAGAAAATTGTTATGTACAAAAAATGTTTGTGGTCGAGTTATTTATTTTCCCTAAGAGCGCCATTGTATCATTCGAGAAGCTTTATTCGAACAGAAGGTTGAACGTTGTTTTTCCTTGCAGGCATTTTCTACTTTCCCCCAAGGATTGCTCTTATACTTCTGTATACAGTACAATGCCATTTTTAAATGATGTATCGAATTTCTGTTGCATTTTAAAAGCATTTTTAATTCGCAATTTGATATTATCTCTAAAATTGATTTTCTCTATTATCAATAATTCATTCATTATATTTTACAGGTTAATTCGTGACATGGAGCTTCCAAAACTCCATCTAAACATTTTCTAATAATATTTTCTTTATACAATATATTATTTAATTAATAAATAGTTTCTGATAATCATTTTTCCGATTCGGAAACAATAATTATGAAAAATATGGATTCAAAATATCTAAAACACAAATTAATATTTTAAAATATTTATTTAATATTCACTCGTTCTAACAAAATCAATAATTTAAACAAATTACATAAATGAAATTTTCTTATTCTTATTATAAAATAATGGCTTTTATGAGAAAGAATGAAAGGAATTTAATCTGAATTCATTAATTAAATAACATAAGTACTTGAGAATTATTTAAGCATACATTTTTAAGGATTAGTAAAGATTATTATTATTAAAATAAATATATAGCAACATACTTTAGCATCTCTCTAACTGAAAATGTACTTTTAATGTGGGGTATGATGCGAAAAGAAAAAAGTTTCGTATTTTTTTTAATACGAACGATATTAAGCGCATCTGAAGTCTGTAAACATTGATAACAACGATGTAAGGAATAGTTAATTGGACAAAGGTCCTTCTGAAACCTTTCTCCTCTTCTTAAAGAAAAATTCACGACCACAACAAATTTTATTCCTAGATAACTATAGAAAGCAAATAACCTATATCTGAATATAAGAAATTGCAGAAAGATTAATAAGTTTTTCGACATACCCTCTATATCTCGAAACTACATAATAAATAATAAACTTGTAGGTTGTCCAATATCAGGCATTGTCACAAATGCTGGACAAAAGATGAAATTTCTGGACTGTTCAGATCAATCTTGGACATCTGGCAATTCTCTGACTCTATGTGCTCGCTGCTTATGTTACACATTTGGGATCCAGATAAAAGTTCAGTCATCTCTTTGGTGTACACAAGCTGTAAAAGAAGAGGAGTACTTGCTCCTCTCTCTCTATTTTATTGCCCAAGTTTAAAAAGTTTATAGTGTTTCCTATTTTTAATTTTTTTTCTTTGCGTGAAAGTCAATCTTAAGCATTGATCTAAATATATTTTTGAAAATATTGAAGAAATAATTCTAATTTTATTTATATTTTATGAATTTTTTTCAAATCGGTTCATTTAAATAAGGTTTTCTTATAAATTTAAACTTATCTTCATATTTATATATACATCACTTAGATGCATGATCGATTCAAAATTTTATATGTAAGATAAACGATATGCGATTATTATTATTATTATTATTAACATTTTGCATTAAAAGAGCTGAAGCAATCATTTAATCCGTCCTGTTTCCGTTTGCTATCTGATTCGAATGTTATCTTCCATAAGAAAGTTCTGACAGAACTCAAATTTTGCTTGATACACGATAACGATTATAGGATTTAGCATCGAAATGAACAGATCTATCCATAAAAATCTTGTAAAGAAAATCTAATGGAGCTTATATTTTTCATCTAGACCAATAATGATAGCATATATAGGGCTTATATATATATAGGCTACTACATATATATATATATATGTTCGATGCTAAATCGTATAATCGTTATCGTGTATCAAGCAATAATATTTATTAAAATAAAAAATTCAGAGTTTTTAAGCAAAGATATGCATAATGGCGAATTTATAAAAAATTAAATATAAAATATTTTACATGTCGTTAACTTTATGTTTAAAACAATTTATTAATAAAATATATTGATAGAATTTCTCTGCGAGTTCCCAATTTTATTTAAATACATCGTTAAAAATAAAGAACACAAATATATATATATAAAAAAAAGCTCTGGAGATAGATAAAACAACGTTTCTATCGAGAAAAACATTTCCAGCAGCTGTTAAAGCGTAAGGGCTGTCATAAAGTTCAAATGCATTTTCTTCCTTTTTTTTCGTTAGTTATTTAAAAAACTCGCCACTTTATTTTAGACAGACTTAAAGACATTTAAAAAAAATAAACTACCAGGCATATATCGATTTTAAGCTAGAACTGAAGTCCAAAATAAATTTCCTCGTCTCTTCAGGCTAAATTACGATTTAGCTGGTCGGGTCTTATAAATTATTATAAGAGAGTTTACGTTGGGATGGAAAATATAAAGATAAATATGAATGCTTTATCAATATGATGCGAATATAATACCGATATGGTATGAGTTTGGTATGAAACTGAATTTGATGTTTATAAAAGTTTGAGAAAGTACAGTGAAACTCTATACGAATCTATTGTTATATTGCCAGAGATTTTTCTTATATAACTTATTCCTGAGCTAAAAATATAGTAGTTATTATTCATACAATTGAATTTTTATTTATAAGTTTTGAAAATATGAAATTAAATAAAATAAGCATTTCTAAAAAAAAGAATAGTTTTCGTTTATATTATATTAATATCATTAAATTTGCAAACAAAATAATAATAATAATATTATTATTATTGCTATATTTCAAAATGATATTTTTTCATAAAAAATTAGCTTAGAATTAAATCCATTATTTTTAGTTATTCAAAAAATTTATTCCCTTCTAAATCCACGATATATATTTCATGTAGATTTATAAGGGAACTATATAACTTTCAAACGTAAAGCTATAAATGAAAATTAATCCGACTAAATGAATAATTACAAAGAAAAATAATAATAATAAAAATTCTTCACATTATTAACATTTATCACAATTTTATAACTTTCAAATCCGTTTTAATTAGCAAATAATATAAATTATAGTTAAATTTCTCGATGCTGTGCTAGTAATTCTGACGTTGATTTAGCAGATGATTTTATAAGATAAAGAAAAATCGCCACGAATGAGAAATTCCAAATTCGTGCGACACATTTGTCCTGTCAGCCTGCAATCGATGATGCATCACTGCACCACGCTGATTCTCCTTACTAAATTCAAGGTCTCTACATCTTGGTTTCTTTTGGTGTTCGAAGGCAACCATCCATCATTGATAACAAGAACGCAATGACATAAAAAAAAAGTCATTCGATTTCTCTGAATATTTTGACTATGTTACTTTTGAACTGAATTAAATAGTCGAATATTTTAATACAAGCAACTAAATTTAATTTCACTCAAAATATCTTTCAGGTTATATAAAACTTTATAGAAAATTTTTGAATATTTTTATTATTAATCAAAAAATTTTCAATTGTATAGAATAAATAATTAATTATACATTTATTATTATTATTATTTTATTAAATTTTAATTCTAGGGAAATCCATAATAAACAAACGATCAAACAAACCTAAAGCCCTCTGGTGGAAATAATTCATAATTAACTGTGTTTATTTTTTATCTTGTTATTTATTGATTCAAGTCGATTTTAAAAATTGCAGGGATTAAATTTAAGTAGCTATATATGTCGAGTTATTTATATCACTATATTCACTTACAATGCAATTTGAAGATGGATGAGTATGCATTTGTAGAAAAGTCGGTCATCAATCATGAGATCTTTGAACAATGCCCTATTGAAGTTATAGTGCTTCTCTTCAATAAACTGATAACAGATAAAATTGCTTAGTTATATATATATACGTAGCAGTTAAAAATTTTACACTAAAATGTGTTTAATTATCCCGAAACCCATCTTTCGCATTATCGTTTTAAATTTTTTTTTTTTTAACATTTTATAAATTAAAACTGCAAAATTTAAATTAGATAATAGAAACTTAATTTTGCTATTTGCATATTTCGTAAAATTACCCAAAATATTTTCATTTTTACTCTGAATATAACAGGAATTTCTCTTCGTACTCGTATTGCTGTAACAAATCCATCATAATTTGTAATTAAGTTCCATAGTTGGAATTGTTTCGAAACAATGTTAAATAGCAAACCCAAATTGCAAATATTTTCTCCTAATCATTCTATAAATTAAACTATGAAATTCATCCTGATGTGTATATACACTGCATCAATCTTTCCAAAGATTATTGAAAGATGCAGAGTAACGTTTAACAAAGATCGATTAATCAGTTTTAATTTTATTAAATTTTCATTAATTAAACAATTTAAGTTATTTTTCAATTAAAGAATACTTTAGTTTGATAATTAATTTAATTTTATTATGCAATTTATATTTACTAAATACAGTTTTTTTTTCTTAATTAAAAATTAACTACTTGCAGATCATCAGGTGAACATTACTTCCATGCTCGTGATTTGACATCGTACGCAAGTTCCCGTGAGAATTATCTATCAGCAATTCCGTATTATCAGAACTACTGTAAAACTCCACCAACAACGGAAATAGCAGAAATCGAGACAGTTTTATGATTTATTGTATCAGAAAATAATTCTACATACCACCAATGTTATGTAATCAAACGTTGTAGTATATAAAGCGATTGTAGAGTAGATAGAAATTTTTACAAAACCAGAGCTATGATAGTTCAGCAGCATTGGTTGTTTTGTCAAAGCATATATATATAATTAATTGCTCTAGAATTTGCTTTTCGTGCCAAAAAAAAATACCACACATCATTAAATATCATTTTTTTATGCTTAAACATATATACACCAGTTCACATTTTTCAGTGGTGCCGTTTCAACGTGATCAAAATGAATGCGAAATCAATTATTACTGGCACCAATATGTACAAATACGAATGCTTTAATAATAACAACACTATATATATATATATATATAATGTGTGTATACATATAAAAAGAAATGCAGACTTCAAACTATATAACAAAATAATTATTTTTAAGATTAAAAAACATTAAAATAATCTCATTTTATAAAGTGCAATTATTTTTTTCGAAGGAATAAAATTCAAAATTTTAAATGTTTTTTGGATATTACAATAAAATGTAATATCGTCATCACAAATGTTTAAATATTTTTACACTACGAAAGAGTTATACCAATATTATTCCACAACAAAAACACACACACGCATACACACACACACATATATATATACATATATATTTAATTATAATTTAATTAATTGATTATTCTAAATTTTCCGTCATACGTAAACACAATTTGTCTCCGAATTCCGTAAATTTCATTTAAGCATTCCACATCCACTTTCTCTTGAGTAATACGATGTTATCAAATTAATGCTGATTTATAGAATAAATCTTTATCTGTCTCAGGAAAATGCCATTAACTAATATATTCTAATTCTGTGCAAAAATATAACAAATTAAAATTTCTTAATAACTTATCTATGCATAAATAAATATCTTATTAAGCTGAATATTGTTAAAATTTATTTTAAGAATATCTTAATGGAGAACATTAAAAAAAGAGAGAGAGAAAATTTTAAAATGTTTAAGCATCTGTTTAAAAAATAATAATAGTTTATTAAATCAATTTAGAGAATATTAAATGATTAAATTAATGGTTATTTTTATTATTATGGATTAAAGTCTGCAATGTAAGTAGAAACAAAAATCAGAAAAATTTTTGTATATTAATAAAAAACAAATCAAACAACGAATGTTAATTCTTTATAGAATTATTTCCCTTACATTTGAGAATATATACGGTTATATTCAATACATTAGTTTAAAAGTAGTAATAATTAATCGAAAATAAAATCCAAACCTTATCTATGTTATAGATTTTTGTTGCTCTTAAATGTCATGAAGTAGCTAAATATCGTAAGAGACATTAAAATTGTGAAAAATATTATTATTATTTTTTTTTCAAGAATTAAAACATTATTAGTACAAATGAAACATCTTTGTCTTGTCAGTTGTATATCAATAGAAAATTGAAAAGAAAAAAAAAACTATATAATCATCCTTTCATCATTCATTCAGCTTTGCTAAAGTTGCATGTGAATGCATAATCTGCTACTTTTGATTAATCTAATAGCAGAAATTGTCTTTGGATATATTATATAATATTGTGTACTATATTACAATTTTTATGCTGTTATTAACCATAGAATATGTGAATGCTCAATTAATTCAGAATTTTTAGATCGAAACACAATAGCTAATTTTATATAATCAAATATAGATAAATATCTTTTTATGTTTTACACTTTCAGTCTGATATTGTTAAATTATGTTTATCATAAACGTATTTATATATATATACTTATATGTATTTCTCATGAGTGAAATTTAAATTCTATCATATTTTATTTTGCTGCTTTTGTAATTGAAACTGCAATAGTTCAAGATATAAAGTAGAATTTATTTTATTACTGTCATTATAAAGTACAAAATCGTCCAGGCTTCTACTAAGATTTGTTTCCAAGATCATAATGATGTGCCAAAACATGCATGCAGCATTATGTGCAGGGAGCCAAATAACCACTCCAGTTTTTTATAGTTTGTGAATAGAAACTGTGAATGATTTTGACAAAAAAAAATAACACAATATTTGTGGTATAGATAGAAAATAAACAAAATTATAACTCTAATGTCTCTATTATTTATTTATTTGTTTAGTTTAGAATTAAATAATAAATAAGTTTCACGTACCTATTTGCTATTTTTACAATATACGAACAAAACTAAACAGAAAATAAAATATTTTTCAATATTTAAATACATAATTTGAATAGCTATTTAATGCTGTAATGTTCAAAATAAGTTTTTAAATTAAGTAAAATATTTTTATTAAGTTTTTGTAAATGCATTTCGAAGATCTATAATTAAATTGAGAAAAACTTTCACGTTTTAAATATTTTTTAAAAAGGCTTATTTTTATATCCCAAGATTGAATTAAAAAAAAAATCAATGCAGTAGTTTCTTTTAATAAAAAAAAAAAAGTAAAAAAAAAGAAAGTTGCGATGTTGCTATTAAAATAATTAAATTTACATTAAAATATTTAGTTTTAAAAATTTCTTAAAATCTTTTCATTATGAAATCTTTTTTTTTTTTAATCCTAAATACTGTATATCGAATACAATTGCAAAATGTATTTCGGATTAAAAAAAACAACAAGTTTCAATAGATATTTATTTAAACTAATTCCGCGCCGGATCTAGAGTGAGGCAGTCACTTTTGGACAAAAATTATGAGGAGCGCGAAAATACAGTTGTAATTTCACACACAAGTTTAATTATATTTACCTTGACAATATTTCGTGCTGTAGAGTTAGTCTACAAAGACTTAATGGTGTATTTTTTTAACAGATAATACTTATCAAGGAAGAGAGAAACCAGTGCGAATTAAATTGATAAACAATTATTAATGATTTTGCCTCGTTGAAACCAAGAAAAATTATAGTTCATATTTATAGTATATTAAATAGAGTTCATTTTTATTATATCTATTATAAATGTATTTTTTGGTAGTATTTTGTTAACTATTTGTTATTTTGAAAAAAAAAACGAATAAAGATTTTGTTGTATATTTCTCAGTGATTATATATCTGATGTTATTACATTCTCGGTTCCAAAGTATTACATATGTTTATGTATTAATGCACGTGAGTGAAGAGCGTACATTCATGGTGAAGAGGAGCATGGATGCATTGAAGAGAAGAGAGGGCACAATTTTCTAATGTTGCCTCAGGTGACAAAATATCTAGATCCGGCGCTGTAAACTGTATTGATAAACTTGCGAAAACTGTAAATATTTTAATATTTTATGTTTTGTTTAAATAGAAATAAATTTACATTTTAATAAAGGTGAATAATGTTAGAAGTAGCTACAATATAAAATGGCGTATACAAATACCATGTAAGTACTGTAATCTATTAACGTTATCGCATTAATACTTGCAATATTAAAAATTTTCTACAAATTAATTATTATTTTTTCATATAACAACATACTAATAATTTTTTTTATCAAAAATTTTTCGGGAAAGTAATACAACGATTGAATTGCCTCTCCAAATATCAATTCAAAATAAATTTAAAAATACTATATACTGTATATGAAATTATAAAAGTGGTCTAATGTTTTAGCAAATTTTTCTTTATTATTTTTAACATTTTATCTGTCTTCTCTCTGAAATTCTTAAAATACTAATCTTATGAATAAAATAAATATGTACCGAAGTTAAACAGAAACATTAGTGCAGTACTTTTGATATAAAGGCAATAATTATAGTGGTCTTCGCTTTATGACGGGCAACAATTATTTACTAAAAATTCTCTAATTCGACTTTGCCGCTTGCATACACATACATATATCAAATTGCTTTTGTATATGCATCGCAGCGTCGCCATTAGTCGGTAAGCAAAGTCTTTCAACAATACGCAATAGCCGCTAATGTGATCTACACACTTCTAACTTATCACAGCCTTTGGCACTTTAGTTGCTAATCAGCAGTCGAAGTGTTCATTTCTCTCGTTGCAATTTTTGTATCTCGTCGTAAGCCTTTATGTCCAGTAGGGTTTATACAAAAAAAAAAAGAAAAAAAAAGAATAAATATTAGAAAGTCGTTTTTTGAAAGAAAATAATAAAATGTGATTAAAACAGTAAAACTTTTTATACTTATTTAGAAATTTTTAAGTTTATTTAATATTTATGGAACTACAAGAAATATAAAATAAAATATACTCCACATAAACCAAATAAACAAACCTAAAATAACTAAAATCCGAACTAAATATAAATTATAAATTTTTATTTCATTTAGTATTTTTCTTCAAGAAATATAATTTCAAAAAACATACCCACTGAACGATTAATTAATCTTGTTCTTATTCTAGATACAAAATTGCCTAAAATAGAAAACATTCACTGGCTACTGAACTTGGTTTTATTGTTTTCAGGGCATCAAAAATACTGAAAATTCGTCCTTCATTGTCTTCGGATTTGATATTATTTCTTCAGGTTCCTCAAGAAATTTATGAACTGATTTTTCTATTGTTTCTTTTACAGCAGGGATTCCCAAAGTTTTGCCTAGGTGGACCAAATTATAAATTACAAAATATTTGGCGGGCCAAAAAAAGTGTTATGGAAAAATACGTTCAAAAAAAAAGTGTTATGGAAAAATATATTCAAATCGATAAAAAGTTAGAGGAGGGAAAGATTTATACTAAAAATATAGCATAGTCGTTCTTTATTTATGAAGATTTATCCTAATTTTATAACATAATCATTCTTTATTTATGACAATACATGTCGTTCTTTATTTAGTAGCAATAATAAACACTTTTCATTACAAACTGTTTAAAATAACACATTGACAATAATTAGGGCCTACTTTTTATTATAAACTGTTTAAAATAACACATTTCAAAAATAATTAAACAAAAATAACTAAATAATTTCAAATAAAAAATAATGATAAATTCATCTATCTGAAGTGTGTGACTTGTGCAGTTGTTTTCTTTTAATATCATTGAGCCTTGACTCTAAATCGGTCGAACGTATTCTTAATACCTCTTGTAAATGTTCATCAATTAATTTTGATCTCAATTTGGGCTTATTAATACTCATTACTGAGAAAGTTTTTTCGCATATAGATATGCGAAAAATCTTTTTCAATGCATATTTGGAAGCACTTTTATATATGTGTTTTTTTAACAGAACAATTTTTAATTATATAATATGATAAAATTTATTTATTTTTTGTAAAAATGAAAATTATTTCTATTAATTCAAGATTGCGGATGATCTGGCATCGCGGGCCGCACTTTGGGAACCCCTGTTTTAGAGCATTGTCCTGATTAAGAGTCTCTCCGTTTTCGCTATAGCCATCATCAAAATGAATTTCCAGATAAGAATTTGGATATATTCTAGACAATATTTTTCCAGATAACATAATAATATCAAGTTTTGAAGCTAGTTTATTGTAGATTTCTTCGTTAAAAATTTTGTGGATTTTGCAAATATAGCAAAAGTTTATTGCAGTTTTATTTATTAAGGCAATTTCAAATCAAAACGTTAAAGTTTTTAATTAATTAATTAATAAAATTTTACATATTAACTTCTAGTATCTAAAACCGGTATTTTAAATTTAAAAACCGATTTTCGAATTTTATAAATTTATCCAAAAAATCGGTTTTTAAACACGGTTTTAAAAAACCGACAAACCCTAATGTCCAGTAAGAGAAATAATGTTACTGATGAAAATTTCAACGTAAAAAAAAAGACGATGACGAAAGCTTTAATCTTTTTAAGTTAAAAAGAAACTTAATTTATGAAAATATTAAAACAGAAATCAAAGAAATCAAAAATTTTAAAAGTCCTCGACTTACGTCAGAATCGACTTACGACGGAAACGTTGGAACGATACCCCGTCGTAAGTCGAGGCTACCTATATATAAAAATTACTGTCTTTATATAAAAAGTACTGTAGTAATATATTTAACAATTTTTATATACTACAGTAATTTTTACATAAAGACAATATTGTAGACTGGATGCAGTTTACATATATTTAATATTGGATACGATCAGGGACTTTCAGAGAAAATGCGAGGCCTTGGGTAACTAACATTTTTGAGGCCCTTCAAAAAAAAAAAAAAGACAAAATTGACAAATATACAGTGGTAAAAGAAAAAGAAACAATTTCGCATCGTTCTTCTTTCTAAAAAAAAACGAATTTATGTTATTTGAATATTTAAAATTCAATTTTTCACGAAAATAGATTCTCCATATAAACATATAAATTTTCAAAATGTCAAATTCAGTATAGTTTATGCCATTAAATAAATTTTTAAAAATATATATTACAGAGTCTATAATTCATTTTTATCATTTAAAATTAATAAAAAAAAGAAAAAGAAACAATTTCGCATCGTTCTCCTTTCTAAAAAAAACGAATTTATGTTATTTGAATATTTAAAATTCAATTTTTCACGAAAATAGATAAGCACGTTAGTTGTTTTTTTATTATTTTCGTCCTGTAAATACACTTTTTTCCCTTCTTATTTTAAGTTTTATGATCCTATATACTTTAAGAATTTTTAAGGGATGAACATTTCTTCAGTAATTCAATTTTCTAAAAGGAGCTGTCAACTTATCACAATCTGAAAGTTTATTGATAATAGTCGAAGTGGTATTCACTGTTTTTAAAGAATAAAGATACAAGAATTGCTTTGAATTATTATTATTATTATATTTATTAATGAAAACATCAATTTTATCAAGATAGTAGATCATGCCTATTTGTTGCTTAAATTTGTTTGTTCGTAGATGATAACGGAGATGACAGGTATATGTCAGAATAAACGAAAGAAAACGTTTGTCAGAAAATCATATTATTGATTATGTTGTATTCTCTTGGAAAAACAAGAATAAATATATTTTATAATTTTATTTAATTTTTAATATATTTTTTATTCAGATTACGTAGTTTAAAATCATTAAAAGATGGTTTATTTTAAAAGATTCCACGTTTCATATTGAGATTGAAAAGTCGTGTTAAAGTTTAAAATTCTTAAAATAAAGTAAAAACATATATATAAGCGACATTTGTTTACACAAACTTTCTCTTATGTGAGATATATATATATTATAATAATTTTTATGTAAGAG
The DNA here is from genome assembly GCA_000484575.1 of Olivierus martensii. Taxonomy (NCBI): domain Eukaryota; kingdom Metazoa; phylum Arthropoda; class Arachnida; order Scorpiones; family Buthidae; genus Olivierus; species Olivierus martensii. Next base: position 33,805 of record AYEL01073904.1, read on the forward strand.
ATAAAACGTAAGAGAAGGAAGAAAAAAGATGCAAAAGTCAACGTGCGATGTGCATCGTCTTTTTAACTTTTCAATATTTTTGTTAGTACAAAGAAGTTTTTTCCAACTTCTCTTCTTGTTATTTTTCAATTTTCACATGCGAAAAAGTCTCCGTAATTTATTTTTAATGTTTAACTCGCAGAAAAATACATATTTTTTGAGTCGCAGTCTTTTGAATGTGATAAATCTCTTATAATTATAAAAGAGACTATAGATGCTTACTATTCTTAAAACATACATGAAATATATATATATATATATAAAAATAACTAATTTCTCTTGTTTTTTCTATCGATTTTTAAATGCAGGATTAGAGAAATGCTCACAGACATTTTAACCAAATCTTTTGTTTACTTGAAAGCAGTATACTTTGTATATACATACTATAGTTGCTTCTTTCGATCTCGAAGAGGTTATTTGATAAAATGGGATATCCATCTTATCCACGTTTAAGAGATTACTTTCTTAAGAGAGTTTCTGATTGCAAAAAATATTAAAAAGTGTCACTTTTACTAAAGTTTAAAAAAAATTCAATATGATTTACTGAAATTTTATTAATTTTTCTTCTTTTTTTTTCTCTCTCTCTCTCTCATCTTCCTTATTAAACATTAGAAAAAAAATATTAAATCTGTGTCAGTTCATACTTTCATATGCAAAATTAAATCGAGTTTATTGAAATTTATTAAATTTTTTTATATTTTTCTTGTTCGTCATTAACGAGTAGAATACTTACTTCAAAAATCAAATTAATCAGCAGTAATATTCTTGTATACAAGACTAAAATTACAATCTACTTAATACGAATACAGTTTAAAAAAATGTTACACAATGAAAAATATTTTTTCTTCATAAGTAGTGTTATTCAGTAGAAAAATTGCATTCAGCGAAGTATTGAAGAATAGAAAAATAACGTATAAAAAATAAATCTATTCTTCACGGAATAAGACTTTATTTTCCAATTGAGTCATAACATTTAGTTATATATATAACTGTATCAACTAACTTACGAAAATGTAGCACAAAATATTTATAAATTGTAATAATGATTCAATATGCTCGTTAAACACCATAGAAGAATTTATTTTCATGCATAAAATAACATAAATGCTGTTTACAAATATATGTTGTTCTTCATATTTATGTTACACAATATGTTTATATGTTATGCAGATTCGTATACAACATTCATAAAGTTAGATGATGTTTATTTCTGTAGATTTATACACAACATTCACTCATTTGTTCACAACATAAAAAGTGACATGAATGCTGAGTACAAAGATAAATATAATATATGCGGATATATATTGTATAAATATAAGTATTTTATGTGTAAGCATATTTATATGTTGCAGTATATTACATATATATTATACTGTATACTGTATGTTACAGGACAAATCCGAATTCAGGAAATTCTAGAATTTCCTAGTCAAAACGAGAACGTCCTAACGCTTGCCGAACAATGCTCGAAATGCCTTATTGAAAGTGCGGAATTTTTAGTTTTTCTTAGTCAAAACCCGAAATGGCAAACAGTTAAAACAAAAGTCTTCATTTCCATGTATTCCAGCTCAGAGGTCGATATTTGCCAACAGAAATTTCTTTCTTTAGAGAATATCCGCAAGGATAAACAAATCTTATTGAGGAAGGTTGCAATCTGCTTCAGTGAAACACGTACATAGAACTAAATACGCTTTAAATGCATGAAGCATTGTGTATCTAAATTACTTTCGTACAAAAAAAGTAACATTTTATGTAATTCTAAGTGCCACAAAAGCCTATTTTGCAATAATAAATAAGTGGTACCTAGTTATGTTTTTCAACTTTTAAAGTTTTTTACTTCGTATTTTATGCTGAAGTTCGACTAATAAAAATATTAAAATATTTGTCCATAAAAAATAAAAAAATTGACAATTTCAGTTCTTTAAAGTTAGCTGTGTAATAATGAATGAGAGTTAGCTGTGTTTTCAATTTGTCTTATTTCATTTATTCAACAGAAAATAACAATTTCATTGTTATCAAGTAATATATCAAGTAATCAGTTGTATTAAGTAATAAAATATTATGCTCATTATAATGTTTTTAATCAATTAATCAACAATTTTTGTATTCACGGTACTATAATAAATACAAAAATAAAAAACATAACTAGGTATCTCTCATGATATTTTTTGCAAGGTAAGCTTTTGTGGCATTTAGAATTACACAAAATTTTATTCTTTTTTTGTACAAACATAATTTAGATACACAATGCATTTAAAGCGGATTTAGTCCTATGTACGTGTTCTACTGGCGCAGATTGCAATCTTCCTCAATGAGATTTGTTTATCTTTGCGGATATTCTCTAAAGAAAGAAATTTATGCTGGAAAATATCGAACTCTGAGCGGGAATACATGAGAAATGAAGAGTTTTGTTTTAACTGTTTGTCACTTCGAGTTTTAACTAGGAAAAAACTAGAAATTCCGGACTTTCGATAAGAAATGTTCGGCATTTCGAGTTCGGCCTAGGAAATACTAGAACGTTCGACAAGCGTTAGGACGTTCTTGTTTTGACTAGGAAATTCTAGTATTTCCGACAAGCATTAGGACGTTCTTGTTTTGACTAGGAAATTCTAGTATTTCCTGAATTTAGGTTTGTCCTGTAACATATATATCAAATAAAAAAATAAATTTCATTTACAAAGTGAATTTGTTCTGTAACATATACAGGGACTTTCAGAGAAAATGCGGGATCTGGGCAGCGGCGCGTTATGGCTTCATGGGGCCCCGGGAAAATTTGAATTTTGGGTGCTCCATGTATAGAGTTAAATTTTTCTTCGAGGGAAATCCCATGCCTCCGGTATAATTTAACCATGTGTAATATGATATAGAATTTTACAAAAACAATAAAATTCAATTATACATTTGCTCTGGTTAGTGTTGATTAATAGTAGATATCATTTACTATCACTCTTATTTCGCCGCTGAAGTGCGCTTGAAGTCCTTCAACCCATGTTCAGCCCTCGTCAGCAGAATAGGAGACGGAATGACACTCTAAGGTCCCGTAGAAAATATATTATGGTATAGGATCATTGCTGATCTGTACACGGCAATGCGTCTGCCCTGCGCTAGGGAGTTTATATTTCATATGTTGCCATAGGCCTGCCACACATCTGCAATCTAGGATCTCTAGATAAAGAATAGAAATTTAATTTCTGATTTTTTACTACAAAAATAAATTTATAGAATATTGATTTGGAGACTTTGGGCCTCCCTGTTGATGGAGGCCCCAGGCAATTGGTCTTTTTGCCCATAAGATAACGCGCCACTAGACCTGAAGCAAATAACATTTTTGAGGCCCTTCAAAAAAAAAAAAAAGACAAAATTGACAAATATACAGTGATAAGTATACAAGAAAAGTGAAACACATTGATAGAGAACTTCAAATTTTGACAAACACTGAAGCTTGAACAGTATAAAAATATAAATATATTTTTTCTAACATATTAAGTTATAAATTGAGGACTCTAAAATGGACCGTGAGGACCGGGGCAGCCACTCCTATTGCCCTCTCTCTGATAGCCACTGGATACGATATATAATAAATATGGCATATAATGTAAAAAATAAAATAATTTTCAATATTTGTAATATTTGTAGCCTATCAGTTGTTATAAACTGATTTATCTATCACTCATTTATAATAAATTACAATAATGCATGGGGCCTACTTTCCTATATACTATGCTAAAAATATGAAATTTATCATGCATAGATATATATATTGCTTTTGTTTTAATAATACAATTTGAGAAAAAAAAATTAATAAACTCATCCTTTTTATTTTTCTAATTTTACAATTCCCAAACACGCTTTTTAATTTATTAAAATATTTATCGAGGAAAATAACTGTTTGCATTTCATTATAATAAGAAGGTTTATGTTTTTTTTTACTGTAAAAAAATCAGACTGTACAAACAATCGTTCAATTTAGCTTAAGTTTAGTTGAGTGTGATCGTTCTTGTTATTGCAGTTATGTACAGGTGTGCAATACAAATATATTATTAAACTAGGGCCGTGCGATGGTATCGATTGTCGATTATTAATCGATGGATTTTCATGCTGATGCATCAAACCATCGACAATTATAACAATCGATGTATTTCATTGATACCATCGATGGTGTAATTTTTCACTGTAAGAATTTATTAAAAAGTAATTTATTAAATATTTTAATTTTGTAACGGCAGTCATGCTGAATCGTTACACTAGATGTCGTCATCTCTACTTTCCAGGTGGCGCTGGTCAAAACATGAAATGACACTAGAAATGACGTTTGCTAATGAGTTAGAAATAGTCGTTACTTTTTTCCGTGGAAGTTTGAAAAAGTACTTTTCTGCTATTATTTAAGCTCGAAGAAAGAATATTCAACTGTAAGGTTAGTCTCATCAATAACATACCGAATTATACAGGATTAGCCAGCCAATAATATTTTTATTGTTTCTTTGTAGTTTTTTTTTATGGCATTTCAGCAATCAAAACTTTCGCTTAGACCTACGAGAACTAGCAGTACTGCTAGTGCTGCAGATGACATGGACCGAGGTCATCAAGAACGCTAATACCGTAATTTTTTCGACCTCGACTTTGGTAATGATCAGCCAAAACATTTGAATATGTATTTACTTTTAAGTTCATTGTCAATAGAAGAAATAGATAATCTTGTACGTATTGCATTTCAATAAAATAAACGTTTGATTGATTGGACTTAGGAACATTTTTTTAGTTAGAAATACCATCGTAGAAAAATCGATTTAATTTTCTCTAACCATCGATGAATTTTAAAATAATCGAAGATCGGTAGTTTCTTGGCCATCGCGCGGCCCTATTATTAAACTAATAAATTAAAAATTACTGTATTAGATCTTCTTCCACAGCGTGCATTACACAAAATTACCTTTTATCGTTTCTCGAATTTTTAAATAGATTAAAAATAGTCTTGCTTTATCATGTATCATTGATTAGAAAGAAAAATATCGAAATATCAATATTGTACGATATTGATATTTAAGCAGTTCTGTTTCTTTGTTATTGTTAAAAATTCTTCATAAGATTCTAAAATAAATACTTAATGTGAATTGAAATCATTCATTTGAAACTCACGTATAATACGTTTCAAGAAAGTGCCAAATCTTTAGAAAGCAAAAATCACGTATATAATTACAGCGAAACGTGAGTGTATGGTCTTTTGTGAGTCGAGACCACTAAATCGATTCCTGAAAACGTGGTATCATTTGAAAAAAACCTCAGGTTTATACGACAGTAAAAAGTTTTTATTGTTATGAAAAACTAAAAAAAATCAGATAAAAAAAATTATATTAAATTGTTTGCTGAAAAATATCTGCAGGGTGCGCTGCGATTTAGCAACAGCCTTGGCTACAGCAAATCCAATGAAATCCCGATAAAAGCTGAGAGTTTTTAACTGTACTCAATATTTTATATAATAATAATAATAATAATAATAATATTAATAATAATAAAATACATGTTTGTACTATGCTTCGAATAAATAATGATATATCCCTGGAGCAAAAATAAAATACTGTAATAAATTTTAGCATTAAAATTTGAAAGGAATTTAAACATTCTTTATTAAAAAATAAATAAAATATATAAAAAAAGAGGTTTTAAAAATTCTTACATGTTTGCGAAATTATTTTTATTTTTAATTAATTTGATTCTCATGCTAAATTTTTGTTCGTTTCTTTAAAAAAAAGAAAAAGTAGTTTAGAATGTGTTTCGTTAAAGATGGCGAAAATTTACTTTAATATTCAAATTTTTTATTTTTTCGACTGAATTGAAGGATTTTTTTTTTGTAATTTTTCTTGATTAAATGCAATTTTTGATTGTAAAATGCTGAAAATTAAAGCGGTTGTCTGTAATTACTTTTATTGTTACGTGATTACATCTAATTTTTGTAACCACTTGAACTGTTCTCGATCGTTTAACACGAACTGTCAATTAGTTGAACCTCTGCTTGTGTATATATCATTATCTAACATAATAAATATTGTTACAGACTTGAATTATTTCGAATCTGTATCGTTTCCCAAACTGTATATAATGTTTTTAACACCGTTTCCGATGTTTATCGATTTGCAGTTGTCAATCTGTATCTCAAAAATGAATAATTAACAGAAAATAAATTAATTTTCCATACTCTAAAAGCTTCATTCGATAATTATATGCAAATTAAAACTAAAATTATGCCTTCCAGTTCATTAATTTGTACATTTTTTTTAACGCTGATTAAATAAGAGTTTAGTAAAACAATAAACGCGTGGTGGAAACTTTTTTTCCTCCTCATTTTTGCTCTTAGCGGCTACAATTTCTGATAGAAAATTAAAGTAAATAACGGACCACTTGTTCGTATAATGCATTTCAACGAGTTAGAAAGAACAGTTCTTTCGGTAATTCCGAAAATACTTTAGGTTCTTGTTCTTGACACTTAGAAAAGACTCTAACTCCTTATCCTTTCGATTCTTTTCATTAATCACCTCTTAAGAATCCTTCACCATGTGGATAATGTTAGAAGTAAAGTATGCTCAGCTGTTTCTTTCATGCCAAAATATGCAGAGAAAATGCATCTCCATTCGATGACAATTTAATGCTAAATGTGATCAGTGAACTACAATCGAAGCTACTGGAAACCGAACAGATGGCGTTTTGCTTCCCAAGTTTGAATTTTAAATTTTTCGGTTTGAGATGCATGGTGGAATATATATATTTTTTATTTTTTTAATACCGAAATTCTTCCTTTTTTACCGACTGTTTCGACACTCTTTCTAAACTTCTCATTGTTTTGATTATTCGTCCAAAAATTTTATTCCCAATTTTGTATATATATATATTTTTTTCCCTCAGCAATTTTTAATTTTACGCGTTTTTAAACGATAATAAAATTCCCCCGATTTTTGTTTATAAATTTGATAACTTTATATCAATATTTATTAATATTTTATAGGTCTCCGTATATTTTTTAATTTAAATTCCAATCGAATGTTTACGCACAAAAAAGAATCACAAAGAAACGAATCTCTAAATATCTTAAAGTTGTTCAAATGCAAATCTGTAGTCGCTCATATCTAAAGTCATTACACAAATTTAAATACCCTTTGGACATCTTTCTTATAATAAAAAAGCGTTATCTAAAAAAACACCTGTCAAACCGAGAAAAATATGTATACAATATATACATTTTTTTTTATTGGTAACGTTACGTTTTCAGTATATTATCTGACATTTAAAAATGTTATTGAAAGGGATGTATATTTTTAATTTTCAGCGTGTAAGGAGATAACCAAGTTTTTTTTTTTCTTTTCTTTACTGGAGAAGATATTTAGTTATCATCTTTAATTATATTCTATGACAAAACTAATTTTCTGAAGGGAGTACATTAACAAAGGTTCACTTACATTAACGCCGTATCCTCGTCCAGGAGTGTAGATGTTACTGTAAAACGTGTTACGGCAGTCCTTCGGAAGCAGTAACTCACCTTTAATTGACGATATTTACGAGAGACATGCCAAACTAACTGGCTGCCTTTCTGATTGTAAATGTTGCATCCTAAGGCACTTTATTGTCCTCCATGGTAACCATCGTTGTGTTTCGGTTACTAATCGAAATTCTATGACATAAATTTTCTCGTGTTTTTTTTTTTAATACTCACTCGTGAAAGAAAAAAAACTTGATAGAATAACTTCTCCCGAGTGTAGAAAAATAATTCTGTGCTTTAAACTGTTACGATATATTGTAAAATAATCTCTTTCTAACGTGCTTAATAATTCATACTTTTATCTAAAGAGATCGGTTAAAGATACAGCTAATACCAAGAAGAAGAAGAAACTTAGAAAACTTTGCTGAGTTGTACTTAATAGAAAAAGTAGAAAGAAACCAATAACGATGGATATCCGGAAAGTCACATCAGAAAGCCTGATCGTAGTCCCTAACAGCTGACACCACACTCCTCTGCTTCGATATTAAGTGACCGTTCAATGTTGTTATTTCCTTGATCTAAGAAATGTCAGGTTATAGCTAAGATCTTCTAGGATTTAAGGTAGAGTAAAGTATCCTAGTTGACACTGACTACATGTCTAAAACGTCTATACTTAAAAAAAATATCAGTTCTTTATTTGATAAATGTTTGACACAGATAACAATGTTAAGAATTGACCGTTTCTTTCAAGCCGTTTAAGTTTTTAATAAATTATTTTTTTAGTTATAACATAATTATCTTTCTTAACACCAAATGCTTTAATTGTGAATTGTTAATATTATCACGATAATGTGAATGAGCAGTGTTAATAAATTAAACGTCATTATTCTGTTCAAAAAATACGTTAATTCGCAAGAGATTGAATAATAATAGAAACATAAACATGCATTATTCAATGTTAACAAAATAACGAAGTACTTTTATATTATCCTTATTATCTGGAATAATGGCAATCATAATAGGAAAAACACAAGAGAATAATATTATGCCATATCTATTACTCAGATCTATTATCTACTATTATTAAGAAAGTATCAAGTTCTTTGTTTTTGTATAATGAATAATTAGAAATATTTCATTAAAATTCTTACTCATATAATTATAGACTACTTATAGGTAAAGGTAAGTATATCATTAAAATGGATAAAGAAAATTATAAGAATTTTATGGACACGCTTCTGATGTCTCTTAATTACTCTTTGTGATCCGTGAAATTATTCACATTTTATTCTTATTTTTGAAAATATCACAAGATTTCATATATCCGGTTACATATCACATCGAAATCCGAGAAAGATACGAAATTCAGACCCAGGAGAGTCGAACGTGAAACGATTTTTTTTTTAAAGCAATACGTGACATGAACGAACATTCCTTTATTTGTTCTGCTTTTAAACGGTTCTTTAACATAAAAATAGCAGTTGTGAACAGTTTTTGGCCAACCAGATGTTAAGTAAATTGTTATTCAATTCAGGAATTTCCAAAATACTTTTAAAGTATAACGGTGATTGCGATTTCCCACATATCTTTTTTTTTTTTAAATTGATTTTTTTACGATGTATCTCACAGAAATGCCTACAAATATATCTTTTTTTACAGAAAGGAAGTACTCTTCGTTAATTTTATGTTTCTAAATTTACAATTAATAAAACGAGAGGAAATTTTAATTTATTCTGCATCAGCTAAAGTAAGAGAGAGTACTTGAAAAATCTTCAAGAGGAGAAGAAAAAAAAACTTTTTTTTTTTGGAAATGGTTATTTTCAAGCATGTTCCACGTGTAATTCTCTTAATGGTTTACTATTAATCAACTCATATTGAAAACCATTACAGTATACAAGATACTGATAGGCCCATTTCTCGACCAAATTTCATGCATCGTCGATCATATACCTATTTGTAATTCAGTGCTACGTTCTTCTTGCACTTCCATTTTCTTTTACCCAACTTACATTAACATTTAATTTAACGTCACTTTAAATTCAACGTCGTCCGAGACGTGATGCTTCTTTGCTTGTTACAATTACAACGAGTTATTACCCACCTAGTAACATAAAACTTTGTCTCTAGAGAGTTTTTTCATAACTCTTTATGTATGTATATATATATATATATATAGCAGCAGAAGACATTTAAAATTTCAGATTCGATTCTATAATAACTTTCATCATTAAGTCCGAGTAAAAACTTTTTGTTTATCTATCTAGCTGAAACTGTTGATACAATTTTTTTTGTTCTTGTTTTTCGGTTTTTTTAATATAATTTTCTATATATTTTTCTAAAATTTTATTAGATTTCTTTAAACTTATTTTATCCTTCGCATTTAATCTTCTTTTTTTATAAAAAATTATTTTTGATGATATCGTCTTTAGATTAAAATTTTTCAAATTTTTTTTATTTATTTTCTTTTAAAACTCTATTTTTTTTTAAAAAGATCCATAAAAACCTACAAAAATATAAAACAATCTATAAACCTTCCAAAAAAATAAAAAAAAATCTATAAACTTACGAAACTTATAAACCTATAGTATCTGTTAAGAGTTATCCGTATTATTGTTAAATTTAGAACGTAATTAATAAGAGAAATGTAAAAGAATTTTGACATTTTTTTAAAAACATTTTTTATTGTATAAAGAATTAGTTTTATATTCGTATTATAAACTTATCACATTGTTGGAATCTAGTGATGCAATAAATCTTTATTGAAGACAGGCAGACAATATAAAATATTTTATAGCAGAAACTGTTCAATACTCGAAACATAGATGCTATGAATTCCATTACGGCATATTTCATGTTATGTATTATTATATTGATTCCTGAATGGACGAATGATCATTTTAGAAAGAAGTTCTCTTGAATATTTTATATATTAAAATTAAAAAATGCTTGTCTTTCTTTGTTTCCATGAAGCAATAAAAGAATAATTTTTCTTATATATTCGTATAAGTTACATTTATGTATATTTAAATTTAATTTACTTCAATATCTGAAATTTTTATAGACACAGGAAAAAAAAAATTATTTTTTCAATTATAAGAGTATAAAAAAAAATCGAAATGGTTTCTGAACTTTGCCATTCTAAACTGAGAATCTCTTTGGCGGACGTGTAATTGTTTTCCTGCTTACTGGCTTTAGCAGATAAACAAGAGAACTTTGTAATCTTCTGTTTCAGGCCAATTTTCATGGCCGGAACTTGCATTTTAAAAAGAAAGAAACAATGTAGTCCCTATCATGTAGTGCATTGTCCATTAGTCTTTTAGTTAGCACACGACTGTAATCCTCGTAACATATGCCTCTGCCAAACACATGACATAACAGCGAGACATTAAGCTCCCTTCTACCAATACAACCCAACTCTTGTCTGTCTGGTGATTACTGGGGGATTTACTTTGCCTTGCCAGCACCTCTACTGTCAGTAAGACCCTTCATTTATCACAAAATTCTCAAGACGTCTCTCTCCTCCTATTTCTTACTTGTCTTATCGAAAAAGAAAGCGACACAGACGACCAGATAAAAAAAGTGTATGATACATTCGAGACATTTCTTTCTTTGCAGAGTAACATTCTCAATTATCGAACTGAGAAACAAGGAAGCTACACTGTGCAGTAATCAAAGACCATACCACGTGGGAAAAGTTTGAAGAAATACGCAAAATTGTATTAATCTTTAATGACTGTCATAGTCTTTCATCATCTCTCTCTCCTATTACTCGGCTGGCGGCTGATTTCAATAGAGCATGCATCAATCCGTTACTATGGTTACTGCCTACACTCATTATTATCCATTGATAGCGAAAATTATCATGAAAAAGTATCAATGCAGTAATAGAAAAAACGTAGATGGAAAAACTGTCAGCATCGTCTTTGGCAATTAGTGGAGTGTGTTTCGAGCGTCAGTCACTCAGCGCAATATCCGGAGCAAGTTCGGAGCCAAAAGAAGAAAGAAAGAAAGCGAGAGTCGAAAGGACGACATACGGAGCGGACGAACTGAGTGAAAGAGAGAGAGTAGAGGGAAAACATATTGACCAACCACGCTTTTCATCACTCCAGCTCTTCTACTCTACGTGAGGAGATCGGTAAATGTGTTTGTGCCGTAGCTTTGTTTGCCAGGTCTCCGGTTCAGTCACCACTGTGACCCGAATGTAAAGGTGCGGCTGAAGAAGCCACTTAAAGTCTCGCCTCACGAACGCCTGGCTGCACATTCGTCTATCGGCTACGGTTGGAGGATAACGTGTGATGTTGAACGCACCTCGATTTCTCATAGTGGCTTTACTTACAGGTACGTTTGTTCGTACATATGATTTTTTAATAGCGTTTCAAAGAAAAAAAAAAACTAAACTGAAAAATCACGTTTACTTAAATTTACTTTTATTTTTTTTAGTGTCCACTCATGAAGCACATGTACAGGGGCCCGTATTTCTCAACGAACCTCCACACAGGTTGGACTTTTCCAATTCTTCGGGTGGTGAACTTAGATGTCGTGGAGACGGTAAACCCAATCCTGTAGTGAGATGGGTCAAACAGAATGGAGATCCTGTTAGCGAAATAAGTAGATTGAGACTGTTGAAATCCGATGGAACATTAATTTTTAGACCTTTTCGCTCAGAGGATTATCGCGCTGATGTCCACGATACCATATATCGCTGCCTTTTATCTAACATAGTAGGAACTATAGGAAGCAGAGACGTTCACGTACGTGCAGGTGAGACAATATTTATAATAATAATATTTTTTTTTCTTTTTAAAAACGTAAACGTGATAATAAAATGACAAATATTTATATAAGCAATTAAAATTAATTTTAGTTTGCATTAATTTAGATTAAGATTATGGAGTAAAGGCAAATTGCTATTTTATATTTGCATAAATTTACCATTTATACTTGTAATTATAGAAACAGAATTCTGTCAGGCGCTTCATTAAATATAGCAGAATCCTAAGAGAATAACCGAGAGAGATACATAGATACTTGTAAAATTAATAAAAATAATTACATAAATTTTCTCTTAGAGTTCGAATTTTATTTTGTTTTGGAGAACGAAAATATTTTAATTACTCTTAACAGTAAATTTTTAATTTTTCTGAGAAAACCGATATATATATAAATCTCCATCACGAATAAAGCGATGTTAAAAATAAACTTCGGTCGTTCATTATCAAGAAAGATGAGGTGGATGTTTTAATACGTATTTTCTATTTTTTTTTTTTTTTTTTATTATTTTATTTATAAAAATTATTTTATAATGTTTAATCTTTATCTATTTTTTTTTTTTTTTTTATAAAAATTTTTTCTGGATGACATTAAGTATTTTTGTTTTCGCACTTTTCATTAGAGTAGTATTTTAAGTAGGATCTAGGATGAAGAGGATATGCGGAGCCACTTGTTGTCTACGTTCATAACGACTGAACATCATGACTACAGTAATAAATTCACACCCGTTAAAGGATGCAACACTCGTTATAAATCAGTTGAGCCACTCATACTTTGCAACTTTCGCGATGTAAAAGTTTGTTTTCGCCTCATTTGCATTACTAGCTGATGAAACTTATTTATTTTTCTTCACGTTTTGAAGTACCGGATCAATCGTCTTACTAAAAGTCAATACGAATGCGATTGAACATTGTTGCCCTTTTTTTTCATTTGAATTTTACGCAGAATAGTAAGAACAAATAATAATAATTATTTAAAAAATTGATAAACTATCTTCATATCTTTGATAATATATATATATATATATATTTAAATTAAATTTTTTGATTGATAAAATATTAACCTATGGTTATCTTTAAACGAAATTCAGCAGTTTGAGTAATTACTCCGGTTAACTACATTAATCAAATCGTTATTAAAAAATAATTTCATTCCTTAAGAAGTCGTAGCTTTACTTGTGTGTTTTTGATTATCGATAAAATATCCTCCTTAATTTAACTTATCTAAGGTATCAGGGACGATAAAAATAAAAAGAATTTTTCATATTAAAACTTTGCATAATGATTTTTATCTAAAACGTTTCTTAACGTAATTATGATTAACCAGTTATTCGATAATTTTTCTTGAAGATTTTCGAATGGTTGCAAGACTGAAACTGATACATATATATATGTAGATATTCAAAAGGCATAAAATTTCGTAAATTGAGACTGTCGAAAGAATTTTTTTTCTCTCCGTTAAACTCATTTTCGAACTGTTTTGCAACTGAAGAGAATATTTATGAAGTAATATCATTCAAATGATTAACATCATCAAATTTGAAAGGAAGAAAAATGATCTCTAGAGGCAGAATTACTCTTGTATGAATATCCCTTAAAGGATATAATTGGTATTCTGATATAAATGATAGATGCGATATCGTTGCAACTTTAAATACCGAACGTTTCGATTGTTTAATTTTAGGATATTTATTGAATGAAAGATGTCCTCCCGATCATCATCATCACCCATTTTTGTTTAAGTTTCGTGGATGTATTAAGGTTATTTACACTCTGTGTATACCTAATAACATTAGGAATATGCTCAGTGCAGTTGTATCTTTGCCATGCTTAAATATTTATAAGTGCATCTCCAAGTGAGCAAACATTTCTGCACTAAGATTAAATGAAGTTTAATTGAATTTTCTGAGTAATTATTTTGAATTGTGACTTATATATATATAATATTTGGGATATTATATACGAATGCATAAAGAAATCTCCACCTTACGTCATTATTATCATTTAAAAACATAGATTTCTTCCAACTGTTCCATATTGTAGCATTTTTATGAGATATAATGGATGAGTTAACGAATGAATTCTCTTTGTATAATACATGTATCTATCTAAAACGAAGCTAATTAATCAATGTTATGATAGGAACAACTATGCTTCCATTTTTTAATAGTACTAGATATAAAGATACATCAGTAATTATCTTATTTATAGAAACAGCTGCACACAATGACAACATTACTACTTGACTTTTTTGTCTTTTTGGACTGGAGAGGACAGAAGCGATTCATCTCTAGTGCAAAGCCGTAGGGTGTCCGTATTCTTCTCTATTTGATAGCGACTGTAAATAGACTCTAGAGATAAATGTAGAAGGGGGGATATGAAAGAAGTCGACTAGAGGCAGTAAATAACCAGCTATTCAGTTCTCTGTGGGTGGACTCGATTTGCCATTCTCGGCGCAGTTGCCAAAACGGGAACAAACTGCAGCCACTGAAGAGATGTGTAGATTTAGAATGATTGACCCTTCAAGAAATCCTGTCGTTTTTCATCCGTTTCGGCTTGCATCTTCAAACTGTTTGAATAATCACGACATCTACAGCGGAATGTGAAAACTCATTCATCATACGATTTCCTTGGTTTTTTGAGAGGAATTTGCCGAGTTATAAAGAAAGATTTTACGATATGTTGACGACTTCCATATCAGTCGTAGTTCCAGCAATGCCAGAATCTTTCATAGCAAAACTTGGTAAAAAGAATCCACTTCTGAATCGAAGACTGCAGTGATTAAATATTCACTCTCGATTATTTTATTGCGGGAAAAATGTTTAGTTTAAGACGAGAGAAGAAAATATGTTTTCAACTTATTCGTCGCTATGTATTTTAATATAATTTTAATGCTGATGTAAAAATTCCATTTATATACCTGTATATGCATAATTTACATATTTTTCAACGAACAAGCTATCATAATAGACTTCTGCAGTAGCAAATTTTAAAAATACTTCAATTGTAGCCATTTTAGTGATAAATTTTCGGAACAATCCGATAAAATATCAAATAATTAAAATCGAATTCGTCATATAATTATAGTTAGTAATTTTAGTGAAAATTAATAATATTTTTATGTAAATTATGTGTGGCTAGTGCGAAGTTAGAGATGTGCATGTGGTTATTTTAAGTGAGAACTGTTTAGGGAATATTGTAATTATACAATGTCCTTTCGTAAGTTTTAATAAAAATCTTTATATTAATTCAATCTTCAAAAGTAAGTTGAATATAATTGAATTTTGTTTTCGACTTTAAGCACGATGATTCGGTTCACTTGGGATGAGAAAAATACTTTTTTCCCGTGAGGATCGAACAGAAACCGATAACGAAGCAAACGTCATGACGTCATCAATTCCTCTGCTAATTAGTTCCTGTTTTTTTCCCCCTCTGAAGCTTTGAGTAAATTTACTCTTGTCGACATTTTCGGGAAAAATTTTTTTTCGTTCGAATTTTCTATGCAATGTGGAATTTCCATGTTATTGGGATATATTTCACGGAATATTTCGAAGAGAAAAAAGGGCTTTTAGGTTGTTTTTCGGTTTATCAGACCGTCTACGAGAAAACTGAAATGGAGCGAGAAACAGAAAATTTACAATGTAAGCTTTCTTCAAATGTCAAAAAAAACTTTAAAATATTAGATGGGTTGGATATAAGAAAGTGAAGAAGCTAAAATTTCTTCAGATGAAACTATTAAAGTATAGAGAAAAAATTCGAAATGTATCCAAACACTTAAAGAAAAAAAAAATACTTGAGAAAGAAATTGCTTCGTGAATCTTGCTGACTAAAAATTATTATCTTAGTTTTTAATTATATTATGCAGTTATTCATCAGTGTCGCTTTTTATATTAATTAAATTTCTGTGAAAAACGCAATAAAACTGAATCCGAAACATTAATTTTCTTTTCTATGAAATATTTATTTAAACAGGATCTGCGAGCATTTTTTTCTTCTTCTTCTTCCAGATCGTAATAATTTTGCTTCTGTGTTCAATCACTTACATACGACGAAGCACAAAAACTTTATACATCCAGAATTTATTGTTCTCTAAACAGAATGCAGTAAATAAGCATTCTTTTCCTTTTTTTTTAATCACAAATTCCATATAAATCAATGCAGATCTCTCTCTCATAGAAAAATCCAATCTGTTCGTGTACTTTCAGAGATGTGTTCTGTTTAAAATAAAATGTCGAATTATAAATATAAATTAAATATTTACATTATTTTATGGCTTTAATGCGATAAAACGGTGAAATGTGTAATTTTGATTAGACAAATAATAATAATATTTTTCGCGTTAAAAATTAAAGACGAAATTTCGTTATTTTGTTTAAGAATGTCATCCGAATTTTGTTTTTGAAGAGTAAATTTTATTACACTAATGTAGATTTGTAAAGATTAGCAGAAAACAGACCAGTTAGAGAGAAAAAATTAATGCTTGAAAGGTTTGAAAAAAGCCGAAAACGTCAATTTTAGGAAAACATGAAGAAGGTGGTACAACATTCTTCTTCTTTGCTTTGCTTTCACCAAACTAACAAATATATATATATATATATATTTTTTTTCATGTATATCATTATTATTATAAATTAAAAATTTCTATTAAATCATAAATTTGTTTTATCCCATCATTTTCTGCCCAACTATTTACTAATTAAAAAGAAAAAATACAGTATTTTCTCTTAAAGTAATTATTTATATTAAGTTTAACTTCACAATTATCGAAAATAATTATGTTCAACCGCTGAATATTATAATATTCATAAAGAAATTTAAAAAAACTATTAAAGCGCGAACAAGTTGCAAAAAAAAAAAAGTTTTATTTTATGTGTATCTGTACACTTACGTTTGTTCATTTAAATGGTTTCCGTTTATCCTGCAAACGGAAGAAAAAAATTGATACATATTGAAATTAAATGTTTAATTATAAATTATAATTATTACAGTATTCATTAATCACTATTATTATATATTTAAAACTTCGAACTCCTTACAAGTTTAGAAAGATTGAAACATGACAAAATCAATATACCCTTGCAAAGTTGAGGAAGAAAAATGAATGCTTGTGATTATGCGAGATAAAATTTAATTTAAAAAGTCGATTTAATCTTTAAGCTTCTCAGGTAGGCTATTCTAAATTCATACTCTTGTTAAGATTAAATTGTTATCTCCGATGTATTTTGGTAGTAATTAATATTATTCTTAAAAGTTGTAAGAATCGATTCTAAGGAAGTTATCAGTGTAAACTTTGTTAAAACTTTTTTAATTATATAAAAAATAAAACAACAGCAGAAGCAAACAAATTTCAGTAATAGATTAATGACATAAAGCCAACAAAATGGCATTTTCAATTTAGCGATCTTATTAATATTTTATTCATATTTTATGATTCAAAAACATAAACTTTGGAAATTTTTTAAAATCAATATTTAAATTACTTGAATAATTTATTTTACACATAGATACTTTTAAAAATATATAAATAAAATTTCACGTAATTTCTCTATTGAATTTCGTATCGGAATAAATTAGAATGCTTTTAAAAATCATGAAATTAATAACTTTTAGGAAATTATTAAAATTATTATTATTGTAATTTATATTAAAAAATTTAAGATAAAACTTCTTCATTTTTGTCATAAATTGTTTTTGATACAAGATATTTGCCATTTTCCTTTTTTTATATATTGTATACAGTATACGAATATAAAAATAATAAAAATACTTTAAATATGTCACAAATATGCTTTATTTAAAGTATGTTATAGATACTGTATATTTTAAAATATGGGTTGTAAAATACAATATATACGATCAGAGATTTGCTAACAGCTGTTTGAAACATCTATCTTATATATTTATTCGGAAGCAAATTAATAAAATTTTTCAAACGAAACTTATTTTATTAATTTAAAAAATTTAATTAATAAAATTCAAAAACTTGTGAAAGTTTTATTTGAAAAAGTTTTCATAATTTTAACATATTATTGGGTTAAGTAACGAAAGTGCAAAAGTTGTAAAAGTTCACGTAATTACTTCAAGATCGATCGCTCCATATACAAAAAGCATTGTTTTCTGTAAGCTTGACGATAAGGCAAAGAAAAAATAATAATCTGGTATCTTTATTCCTATAATATAGCATCATGATGAATACATATGTTTGACGATGTTGCATTTACTGTTTTAAGGCAGAGTGGAAAAACATGTCTATTTTATATAATTAGACACACCCATGGACGTTTTAACTGAGCTACTTACTTGTGATACTTGACTAATGTTATAGTGGAGGAAACATGTTTTTGTCATCTTTACTAAAAACGTACAGTCGGGGAGGATATTTTTAGCAATATTTTCCAGAGTGGAGACAAATAATTCTTATAGCACACACAAGATACACGATGGTTAGAAAAATAGTAAGTACTTATTCGAACTTCAGTATGAATTCTATGGTTTTTTTCGATTCACATCTTTCATTCATGATAATTGATTGCGGTTGAAAAAAATCCTTACTTTTACAGAGATCAATGAACTTGTTGCATAGTTATAGTCAGAAAGCAACGAAGTTAATAAAAATACTCTATAATTACTGTACATCTAATCTGAGTATTTTAGAACTTCTATAATTTCCGTGCAAAATATAAAAATATCGCATCCTACTATTTTAAATTTAGGAAATATTGATACAATACTGCATTTTATAACAAAGGTCAATGATTTTAACTGAATTTTTGATCTATTCTAAGAGTTTTGGATTTCAACAGTTAATCTGTTAATTTTAGTGGGAGACGTATACAATAAGTATAAAATTTGATATAAGTAAAAATAAGTTTATCAGAATTTCAGTAATATTTTTTTTGCAAAATCATTTGTGAATTTCTTTTTTATTTTTTAAATAAGTACAAGCGCAAGAAAGCATTTAAACTTACGTTAGGCTAAGTCAGATTTTATATTAAGCTATAGCTTTCTTCAAGTGAAACAAATTTACCAATTATTCAAAATAGGTTAAAAATTTCATTAAATTTGATTAAATGACTTTGTTTTACCTCCAATATAAAAATTCTGGAGTCGCTGCTGTTTTGCAATAAAAATTTTGGCTTGGTTAAGTTATCTTGAGATTTAACGCCGCCAGAACGAAGGATATGAGGCAGCAGGTTATTAGGAGCTCAATACAGGATAGCCAGATCAATACAGGATAGCCAAGTCATCCGATGCACTGAAGAATAAGGATTAATGGACCGAGCCCAGAAGGCGCCTGAGAAACGAGTGAAATTCTATTTCATCTTGATTATTCAGATGGATGAAAATTTTAAATATTTCAAAGCATATTATTAAATTATAAAAAAATATTACCGGTATATGTATAGTATAAACTATAGATTATTATATAAAGAAAAAAGATTTTCTTTCTCTATTCTCTTTAATTGGTATACTTTGTTCAATAATGGATATAAAAATAAATCTTTCAAAATTATAAAATCATAAATTACATTGAATATGAATTTCCATCGTTTATTTTTTTTATTAAATCAGGTTTTCTAAAAAACAATTTTCTGAGAACTAATTATGTACATCGGTTATACTGCGATCCCTGAAGTTAATTTGCCTACAGCCTATATTTTTTGATGATATCACATAAGGATTATAACAAAGCAGATTTTCTATTAATTAATTATAATTAAAAGAATTTTAAATAATATTAATTATTAGCAGTTCATAACAATAATGCATGAATCTAGAATTTATTATAGTTTGTTAATTTTTATGGAAAAAGAATATATATATATATATTGTATATGCAGTATATTTTTTTAAATGATGAGGTGATGTTTCAATCCAATTCGTTTCTTAAAAAATAAAATTTATGTTTTATTTAATTTTAAGAAATTGTCGCATTTCCTTCTTTTCATAAATATTCCGAACGAAATCAAATTTTGAAATATTGTTCAAGAAATATTTGACAAAGATGGAAAAAGACATAAAATGTAAATAGAAGGAAACATTCTAAGAAGTAGAGTTATTCCCGACTCACTTACCTCAACTATAATAGAAATTAAGGGAAAAAATGTGGAGATTTAGGATTTGGAATTTAATCTCACATCATTCAGGCCATAATTGTGTAATCAGACAAATCACAAGACTGTTTAAACAGAATTTTTGATTCAATCAGTTCTTGATTTACTTTGGCTTAAATATTTTTGCATAAGGATTTTCACTAATCTAATCTAAGAGTCCCTAGATAGATAGAGTAGCGCACTCAGTCGCCATTTTATATCCTCATGCCGATCGATAATCACAGGTAACTTTATGGAAAGTAAACTATAATACTACTTTTTTTTTCTAATTTATAAATACAGCAGTCGCTTACCTGGCAAACGATCGTATTTGGAAAAGTTTTTCTTCCAATATTTTGTAACCACTTCTTTTTATCCTTCATTTCTTTTACCTTGCGGCAAAGGAAAGAATCTATGACCCTTTTCTGTTCGATTAGGACAATTTACAGAACTATAACAAGGCATGTTCTTAAAAATAACCAAAAAGCCTACGAATGCAAAATAATTCCCTATCTGACAGGATATAAAATGGCTGATTTGGCGGCATCTGATGGCGAAAGGAATGCGCTACTCTATCTATCTAGAGACTCTATCTAATCTAATCTGTGACTGCCTCCTATATCTTTATCTGATTTGTGTAATCTCATTTATAACTGTAATTTTTTTAATTTTATAACCTGAAAATTTATTAAATCAAAATTATGATAATAAATTAATATAATAGAAAATAAAGAAAAGAGATTAATGTAAAATAATATAAAAGAAAATTAAATGAATCGGTCCACTTCGAACTTTCATGCGATAAATAAGATTGCATTAATATATATGTTATACAATAGCGCAAATATTCCGTTATCTTCACTCCGAACAAAAATTTATCATATCTATCATATTATTCATCTGCTCCTCTTATTAAAATATGCAGATATGCGTGAATATCCACATTAAATGTATATGAAAATAAATTAACGGGAAATGCACGAATAAAATGATCTTTGTTAGGATTAAAGATGACGGGGTGATATTGTGCTTCTTTGTATATATATATATAATGATTTATATGGCATTAATATAGAATCATGTTTGCTAATTATTTTAATACGCATTTTCTTTCTTTCTTTCTAAAATTAATGATGAAAAATACAACAACAAAATTAGATATGCTGTTTCATTGTTACAAACTTTTTGTTTAATAATTTTAGATGATTTGAATAAAAATTATCGCAAAAATTCTCACAGTGATAATATTTTGCTTCTAATGTTTTCCATATGTGTGGTTACATTCCTTAATTTGATTTCTATTTCTTCAATGTATTATTATAAAAAAAATAACACGTAATAATAACAATAGCAGTTTATTATTCTACTAAGAAGTTATAAAAATTATTTAAACCAAGAATTATTAAAATATATATGTTAATTTAAAAAATTAAATAAATGTCAAGTTTATTTAAATATCAATAAAAATAAATTATTCAAAAAGTTATTATTAATATAAAGGATCCAAAAATACGTTTATGATATTAAAATTGATAATTATTTTGATTGAAAATCAGAAATAATAATACTTTACAACATAATAATAAATTACTATTAATTTCGATTAATTAATGATTAAATAATGAAAAATGGAGAGTGGAAACACTAAAATTATTTTGACCATTAATTAATTTATAACAAAATAAGTAGGAATAAAAATACAGGTTAATAATCAAAAATCCGGCAACCTCGTTTTGATTCTGTGTAATTAATGATTATAATATTTAAAAACAATTTAAAACTTTTGTATATATAAGTATTATTCAGTTTATGTACATCCAACTTCATGTAAAAAGTTTTTTATATTTTTCTCATAAATATATATATTGAACTTTTAATTTATAAATGCAAACATATTTGTTGATTTTAGATACAATATTGTTCCATGAGTATTTGACTCCTTTTCACTTGGAATGTATGAGCCATAATGTAGGGAAAATACAGTTACTTTAATTCATCTTACTTTAGCCCTGAATGTTTTTATCAAAAAGTTATTTTTCTTGCATTGCATGAAAAATTTCATCCAAATAAGTTACATAAGCAGGGGGATGTATAATATATTTGAGATCTGACCAGAATCATATAGTTACTGAACAAATTGTTTTTGTTTAATCATTTAACAATAGTATCATTATAATCACATAGCTTCAATAAGACTGCAAGACTGATACAGTGGTGCCTCGCAATTCGACACTAATCCGTCGCCGGAGTAATGTCGAATTGTGGGACAATATTTTCCATATAACACTATGTAAAATAGATTAATTCATTATTGGTCCCCATCCTACTTCCCTAACGAGTGAGGTGAGAGAGATACATATAATAAAGTAAATAGTACAATATTGTATAATTTCGTCCCACTTCTTATTATGAGTAAATAAATTCAGTACAATTTTAAAAGTGGAAAAACAGCATATTTTACGTTCGAATTCTTATACGTTATGTATGGTTTGCTGAAGATGGCTTAATAAAGCTGAAAGATCTACAAGTTTAGTAAAATATGCTGTTTTTCCACTTTTAAAATTGTGCTGAATTTATTTACTCGTACAATAATAAAACACACTATACTATTTATAACACACTAAATTAAAAAATATACTAATTTATACACAAAACAATTTATTAGCCCTTGGATATTGGAATGAAGTCTTGCAGCAGACACCCTAGTACCCATAATTTTCTCTGTGGCAAAACGTTCCCTACAACACATTACCACAATTGTCCTAGGAACGCCATACTCGAGTTATATTTTAATTGTTCTACCTTTACACAATTTTATTAGGCCTTAGAAATGAAGTCTTCCAGCAAACACCCTACCACCCATAATCTTCTCTCTCTGTTGCAAAACACTGCCACACCTGTCCTAAGAATGCCATACTCGAGTTACATTTTAATTGTTCTACCTTTCTGCACTTTAGCTTCCGACTCCCGACTCCACTCAAAAACCTCCGACTCCCCGACTCCCGACTCCGACCATGTACTTCAGAGGGTGGTGCTCCGACTCTGCAACCTGGTTGTCCTAGGAACGTCAATCTCGAGTTACATTTTAATTGTTCTACCTTTCTGCACTTTATCTACATTTTTTTTCATTATTAATTTCGATTAATTAATGATTAAATAATGAAAAATGGAGTGGAAACACTAAAATTCTTTTGACCATTAATTAGTTTATAACAAAATAAGTAGGAATAAAAATACAGGTTAATAATCAAAAATCCGGCAACCTCGGGACCTGAAGATTGCCGGATTTTCGAAACAGTGGTGCCTCGCAATTCGACACTAATTCGTCGCCGAAGTAATGTCGAATTGCAGAACAATATTTCCCATATAAGATTATGTAAAATAGATTAATTCGTTATCAACTGTCGAATTGCAGGCATTTCCCATATAAGAAGACTATGTAAAATAGATTAATTCGTTATCGGTCCTCATCTCACTCTCCTAACGGATGAGGGGAGAGGGATACACTATATTATATCCCACTCCCCTAATGAGTGAGATGAAAGAGATACACTATATTATTTACTCCCACTTCCCTAACGGGTAAGGTGACAGATACACTATATTATTTACTTTATTATGTGTGTTTTACTATTGTATAACACACTAAATAACAAAATACACTATTTTATACACAACACACAATTTATTAGCCCTTGGATGTTGGAATGAAGTCTTCCAGCAGACACCCTAGCACCCATAATCTTCTCTCTCTGTTGCAAAATGTTGCCACAGTTGTCCTAGGAATGCCATACTCGAGTTACATTTTAATTGTTCTACCTTTCTGCACTTTATCTACAATTTTTTTCTTTGTCTCTTTGCTCAATCAAGTGTTATTCTTTCCAAATTATTTCTCTGGTCGGTTTTCTTTGAACCCATCCTTACATTTCACTCAAAAAAAAATAATTATTACAAGTTTTTTACTTTCTGAAAAATATAGAATTGAAAATTAAAACAAACAACACAGGCAAACACCAAAGTAGTCCAAAAAGAACTGACAAATAGCAAATGACAGCACACAATTCCATGCACATGCCAACCCGTGAAACTCAAATGTCGAATTGCGAGGCACCACTGTACTAGCAAAGTGTGCCTGGCATAGCTTGAAAACATATACAGTATATTGGGAAGAACTTGGTTTTAATTATTTGCATTTTAATTTCTTCTACAATTTGAATCATTCAATTGTTCTTTAATACAATCCTTATAATTTCAATAATTACTTGAACTTATGAGTCTGTATGTCTTTCCACTCTTCAATTTGAAAAAAGATTTACTTGGAGGAACATTGAAATTCTTAATCCTGTGATATTAGTTATTATTCAGTAGATATATGCACTATACCTACTGAAAAATCAATCATTTTACCATTCCTCATTGTATTATCCTCAAGAAGAATTTTCTTTAATTGAAAAATTATTTCATGCATTGATTTCAGTTGCTTCAAACCTCATGTTTATCGAAATGCTATATCATCATTAAATTAACTGAATTACAACTGGCAAAAATTATTGGTTCTTTCTGAATTTATTAAAATATAAAATCAGGAGATCATTTATCATTACATGCGCACACCCGCGAAACTCGAATGTCGAATTGCGAAACCGACGAATTGGGGATGTCAAATTGCGAGGTACCACTGTATAACATAACAGAATTTAAAATGCTGTTAAGACATACTAGATCCTGCATATTAGTTTTAAAACGAATTGAAGATTATTTAAAACCGTTAAATTTTTTAATATTCTACTAAGATAGCGATATAAAAAGTAATAAATCATTAGCAACAAAATTATATTAATTTTAAGAATATCGCAAGATAGTTCAAACGTTAACGAAGAAGTCATAAAATTTAAACTTTCATATAAATTTAATGCATATATCAAAGAATTAGATTCCAAGTCCTTTGGGGAAAAACCGAATTGTAGGTGAAAGGACAATTTGATCGATTTTGATAAGCAATTTTTTGTCAAGAGATGTCGCCACTTTCCATTCTGTTCGGTAATAAGTAGCGGTGACCACTCTGGACTAGTGATGGGCGAAATGATTCTTTTCAATGAATCGATTCATTTGATTCAATTCATTTAAATGAATCGATTCATTTGATTGATTTGAATCGAAGAATCGTTTGAATCAAATGAATCATTTGAATCGAATGAATGGAAGAATTGTTTGACTGGGTGAATCGTTTCTACTTGAAGGGGAGGGATATAGTAGTAGATTTGTGATGATAAATATTGTAGAGGAGGGTGGGTCATGCAAATTGTGATATCACATTAAACATTTAATAATATTTTTTTAAATAAAACGCAAAATGTTTAGGCTTAATTGTTCAAAAAATAAAGACTGTAGTGTAACCTATTTGGAGATTCCTTTTCATAAATTTAGATAACTAATATTATTCATTACTGACTATCATTAGCCTTAAATTGTTAGAAATGATATATATAGCTCTAGCACTAGATAAGTAGGGACTTAAGGAGTCGGGAGTCGGTTGTTTTTTTCTAGCCCTTGAATGTTGGAATGAAGTCTTCCAGCAGACACTCTAGCACCCATAATCTCTCTCTGTTGCAAAACATTGCCACAGTTGTCCTAGGACGCCATACTCGAATTACATTTTAATTATTCTACCTTTCTGCACTTTATCTACAATTTTCTTCTTCGTCTCTTCGCTTAATCGAGTGTTCTTCTTTTCGGAATTATTCTTCTGGTCAGTTCTCTTTGAACCCATCCTTACATTTCACTAAAAAAATAATAATAATTACAAATTTTTTACTTTCTGAAAAATGTAGCAAGAAAATAATAATAATAACTATGGTTGCACAAATTTTTTACTTTCGGAAAAATGCAGAATTGAAAAATAATAATAATTACAAGTTTTTTACTTCCTGAAAGATGTAGAATTGAAAATTATCAGAAACAACACGGGTAAACAGCAAAGTAGCCCAAAAAGAACTGACAACTAAAAATAATAATAATAATAATTACAAATTTTTTACTTTCTGAAGAATGTAGAATTGAAAATTAACACAAACAACACGGCCAAACACCAAAGTAGCCCAAAAAGAACTGACAAAAATCACAAATTCCATGCACGCGCATGCGCCAACCGGCGAAACTCAATTGTCGAATTGAGAGGCACCACTGTATATATTTAACAGAAAAGGACTACTTGTAGTGCTTTAAAGAAATAAAATTAAACACTAAATGAAAAGCAAATGAAATTTTAAAATGTTTAATAACTATATAAAAGATTGTAGTTTTACAGAATGTTAATTCAACTAAATAAAAACAGTTCCTCAGAATTTTAATTCAACTAAATAAAACAGTTCTACAAAACTTTAATTCGTTACTGTACCCTCGAAAAAAGTTAAAAGATTTTATATATTGCCAATAAGCAAAAAAGCCAGAAAAAACACCAAAATGTTTAAAAATATTTCTAACGCCATCTCTAAAAAAAACCAAAAAAGAGCTCATTTGGTGTCAAGAAAGCCAATCTGGCAACCCTAGTTTCCGCCAAAATGTTTAAAAATATTTCTAACGCCAACCATCTCTAAAAAAACCAAAAAAGAGCTCATTTGGTGTCAAGAAAGCCAATCTGGCAACCCTAGTTTGCAAGCATGATCAAACATCTGGAGTACAGGCCCGTCAAAACATAAACGGCGCCTCCAGAAAACAATGGCACTCCAATGTGGTAAATTTAAAAATGCGCTCCGACTTCATGCCGAAAAAATGATGGAACCGGAATATTGATTATCAACCTATACCTTGTAAATGAACAATTTATTAAATTTATTTAATTTTAATACAACAACTTTTCATTTAGTAAAAATAAAATATAAGAATGTATAAATAATATGTACTGTACACTTGTAATTTATAAGCATTTATATCGTTGCATTTTCTACTGTTGTCATTTCCATTCGCTTATGGAAAAATAATTTTTAATATAAAACTGTGTACTTATAAACATGTTTAATCATGTATTTAAGCAATTTTTGAGATGAAATGACAATTTAGGGAGTAATACAATCGATTGTCTAATAGAAATCAATTAATACCCTCACACAAAATTAGATAATCTTAATTATATTGTCAATAATAAACTACAATCTATTCTCCGCTTCACTGCTATCAAACATTTATTATTATTATGCAACACTCCCGTAATCGATATATTGTCGCCAACAAATTTAAAATCAACTCCTTAATTTAAATTCGCTTTTTGGATAGCAATTTGTATGAAGAAAATTATGATTATTGTATATTTTGGATGTTTATAGAATGGAATGAGATGGAGACTTATAATTTAAAAGTTGCAACATTTTATGTTTTTTCTGTTGTCCAGTTATTGTTTTCTTGTACGTATTCGTCAACAAACTTGGCAGAAATTATGCTATGTAAACAAATGCATCCGTAATTAAAATTCTAGGGCACTCAATATTCTGCAATTTTCATCGATCTCATTATATAGATTTTTTTAACTTTTTTGTCTTTTAAAAACAAGCTGATCAAGAGGGAAAAAATTAAACATTAGAAAGCCAAATGAATCTTTCTTATGAATTCAATTTTAATACTGTTAAATCGAATAGTAGGATTTATAATTTTAATCATTCATTCAATAGCTTTCAGAATGCTTTTTGTTTGGAATCAAAATTATAAAATTCGATCAACTTTTGATAAACATTTACTTACCCAAACCTTATTAACTCAAATCTTAGGTTTTACTAGGATTTTTTTTTTTTTGAACCGACCAATCTCGTTGATCTCTATATTTCATCTGTTAACCAACCACCTGGCTGATAGATGAAATATGGAGATTACAGAGATCTACATATTTCATCCAACCCGTATCTCCTTACAGGTTAGGCAATCTGTGGAACTCTAATGGAATCCAAAGGTTTAATATCCTTTATTGAAAAGCGGTGTAAATAAAAAAAAAAGAGAGAGAGCCACCATGCCCCTTAGAAATGCCGTTAGTGTGATCGCAACATTAGATACAATCGCAGACTTCTAAGTTATTATACTGGAAGCATTTAATAGTCTGCATTTTATGGTTTTCTTACAGTATTCAGTTGCTATCGCTAACAGTGTCAGATAGTATAATACGAAAATCTTTTCTCTTTCCTTAGATTTATTTATTTTCTAAAAAATGCACCGTAATAATTATTATTAATAATAATATATTTCTGTTCAGCAAATTGTCTATGAACAGGGCAAGAACTATTTTCCGCGACCGGAAAATTTAAAAATGTAAAAAAAAATTAAGCGTTTATTTATACAAAAAAGTTGAATAAAATAAATAAATTATTTTTAAATTTATTGGAAAACACGTTTTACGACTTTATTTATATTTTATTTTTCCAATGCTGTTAAAACCTGAACATCCTGGGAAAGTAGCATCTTAATAATTTCGTAATAGTCTTTGAGAAGTCGCATTTTTCTCGTTTAAATATTGATACAGTATATATATATATATTTGCTTTTATCAAATATATATTAAAAATATTTTCTATTACGAGTTATCTACTATTAATTTATAGCTATGAATCATTTTTTAACAAGAAATGTGCAGTCTAATAGCGTAATCCAATTTAAAATGTGTTAGTTGATAAAAATCTTTCCAAATGGTGCATCTTTCTCATAAAATATTGACCATTTTCATAGAAAAGTGTATTTTATAAAATAATTATGAATTATTTTATCTATTTGCATTTATCATAGTGTTCAAGTTCTTTGAATGAATCTCTTCAATATCTATTTGAAGTAAAAAATGCATCGCCATTTTTTCTTTTTGGGAAACTCCGATGGAGAAACTAAGAGAACTTATATGTACTTTTAAACTGTATGGCAAAAACAAGTATAAAAGAGTAATTTGCTGAATTTAGTTTACAGTTTCTTTCAAATAAAAATAAAATAAACAAACTGTTGGAAATTATGGTTTTTAGCCAGTTTTCTGGGAAAAAAGTGGAACATATAAAATTATCATGTCATTTATCCCCCGCTTAAACTTGACAGCAAGGTTCTTCTGTCATTAAACGTAATATCGAGGTCATATTTTTAACTGCGAAACTTCGACTATTTAAAAATAGCAGGCAATCAAAGTTTTGAGATAATCTCTCTTAATATCTTTTGAAGTAATTAATGGATTTTTACGAAATTCAGTAAAGAGATAATGTCTTTAAGATGATTTTGACGATATATATTTTTAATCTTGTTAGGTATTTTGAAATGATTAAATATATATTTATAGAAAATAAGCGATTAGTTGTTTCTATAATTGCTTGTGATAAATTCTCTTGTATCTGTTTCTCTCAAATTTATATGATAATTACCATTTTGTTTGTAGGTAATTTTTTGTTTTATTTAAACAAAAAAAATACAGTATAAAATTTTTTATTATTTATGCCTTCAGAACACACAAAACTATAAGTATAGCGATGTTTCAGATTTTAATTTATGTAATATCGATGTGCTATGACAATAAATCAATACTAAAAGTAGCTATATTACTGCAATGTACATTGAAATATGTCCGATTGTAATACGTGTAATCCATGTGACAGGAAGATTGATTTTAATAAAAATTATTTGAATTATAAATAACTGGATCATAAACTTGGTTTTATAAAAATCGAGTAAACTAAATATAGATCTATAAATGCATGTGTGCTGCACACTATGTTATATGATAATTATGAATCCTAACTGATACACAAAGCATTGTGAAAAATCCAACTCTAAATTAAGTTAGTTGAAGTTGAATATCAGCAAATCTCCCTAAGAGAAGAGAATGTGAAAGAGAGTCAGAGTCCATCATGGTTGGTCAGTTCAGTTATATCGTGAAATATCACAATGCAATCTGCCAACAATTCACCCTGCAGATAGATGAACATTGATTAAGGGCCCAAACGGAAATATGGCGTTCAATTTATGAAAAATCTGGATATGAGATACGAAATCAATCCGATTTACCAGATCAAAATTTAGCAGCTTTCATGAGACATCAGCTAACACTCATTAAGAGCTGGCCAGATTCGCAATTGAGTAATTTTTCTGATTTTACACCAATTTTCAACTTTCATTAAGCAGCTTGTAGTAAGATTCAAAGAAACAGGCCGCATATAGCTTGATGGGCTTGATCATCTTTTAATTCGTTTCGAAAAATTCCGTATAACTGAAAATCGCATAATGGGTATTGACCAGCCTGTGATGCGCTGTACAAGTAGCAGCCACAAAATAAAGTACTGTATATCCTTTGTGAATATGGCGGCTTAAGAAATCTAATCTAGTGGTTTCCAAACTGTGTGTGTGTCTGCGACCCCTTTTGTCATAAAAATTGGTACGCCTATCATTTTACAAATACTTTCTACTTACAATTTAATATTATAAAACAATGTACCACATTTTGTATAAATAAAGTTCTTATACATAAAATATATTTATAATGATGTAATAATTTTTAATATAATTAAAAAAATCTTACAAAGGAAAAACGAAAAATAGAATACATGTTTAGTAACATAATATTTAATGCAATGACTGGACTTATTTTTCAGCATAAATTCTCTCAAATCGGGGCGTCTTTTTTTTTGTTTAAAGCTTTTATTTGTCCATGTATTAATCAATTTAATAACAGAAATTACATCATGAACTGAATATCATTATAATTTATGAATTAATTTCAAATCACATCAAAAATTTTTTCCATTGGTTTATTCAAAATATCGCTTTTCCCATTAGTTCAAAATAACACATTTTATAAGATTTTATATTCTATTTTATATCTGAATGATTTTATTGATTATAAACCAGAAAATATAGTGTCAGTTTTATATTTTTAAACATTTATTAGAGTAAACTTTATCTAGCTATTTTTGGATTAATTTAAATAAGTCTGACTTATGTTATCACCACAGAAAAATTTTACAAATTCAGAGGGAGCTTGTATAATTGATACAGAAATGTATGAATAATATCAAATGTAAAATAAATCAGCCAAATATCTTTATAAAGTTGTGGTTTTATTAGTGATAATTATTTTAAAATAAAAAAATTTAAATATCTCTATTCCATGAAATATTTATAAAGAATATGGATGGCTAACTATAAAACAAGCTCAAATATAAGATGTAAAAATAATAAAATCAAAGAAATAAAACTTTTTATATCAGAAATTGAATCCCCATATTCAAGTTATAACACTACCTTACCAAGATATCACAGAATTACGGCACTCTATTTGCACTTAAATAAAAATTTTTAATAATGATTTCTCAAAAGCAATACTTGTAAGATCAAATTGTATAACTGATACTTAATAGAGGCATATATATATATATGTGCCTGTATTATATATAAAGATTCAGATTTTAAATACAACATTTTTTGTTTTCACCTATAGAATATTATAAAATCAAATAATATATTAAATATTGCAAGTTCTAAGCAATAATATATTTTATGATGGATACCATTTTAAATTGATTTTTATCATTACTTAAAATAATTAATATGGATTTGATTATGATTTTTATTTTAAAACAGAAAAAAATATATATAAAATTTTATTATAAACCTGTATTTCAATAAATATAATATTTAAAACATGTAAATTACTTTTAAATATTATTAATGCAGATAAAATCATGATTTAAGAATTTAATTAACAAATTGGCATTTTCCATCTATTTAAAAAATTTCAGATTAAATTAATTATAGATAAATATATAAGAAGACAGTTGTAATTAAATCATATTATTTGTAGAGTATTAAATATATAGATTATAACAATTATTACCGTAAACACAGTAAACTTATAAAAGGTTTATAAACTAAGCACAACTAAAAATAAAAATTCCACTTAAATGTATCAATTACAAGCATTTATTGATTTTTACTAAAAAAAAAAAGCAAGAAAAATGATGAATACAGTATATTTCAAATACATACAACTGTGAATGTTTATAGAGAAAACAACAAAATTCAAAATAACCTTCAGTTTTAAAGAAAACTAGGAGTGATATAAAATATTAAATATAAACAAAATAGGAAGTCTAAATTAAACAAACTTGATTTATATCAAATGCAGACATTGCTTTACATTATCAGATATTATCAATCCATTAGGATGAGTCTCTCCTAGATGACATTATAGATGCATTCCTTTATTAATTAAACAATTTCTCACTAATTAGACTGATGGTGAAAGAAATTATTTACTTCTTGCCAAGAATGAGACCAATGTTTCATTTTTCCTGAGATTGGGGGAAATTAATTCTCTTCTCAATCACAGAAAAAATGAAACAAGTCAGTGCCATTCTTGAGAAAAAATAAACTTCCTCTGCCACTAGTTTTTTTTTTTTTTTTTTTTTTTCTTGTATACAATAGAGTCTATGAGAGTGTCCTATTTTTTTTTTTTTTTTGCATATTTTACGCCCCCTTTCCAATCAGGGAGATTACTAAGGGAGCTTTGCCACTAGTTTAATTGATGAGAAAACTGCCAATAAAGCACCCTATGTTATCATAAATAATATTTTTTTCATAGGATAACTGAAAGCTACATTTTAAAAATATAGTAGGATCTCCAAATTCATAGGAGATAGGTTCCAAACCCCTATGTGGATACCTGAAATTGTAGATAGTAGTAAATGCTATATTATTGTACAGTGAACTATATATGCCTATGATAAAATTTAATTTATAAATCAATCAAATAAGACATCAACAACAATAACTAATAATAGAACAATTAAAAAAGTTATATGAATGTGGCTCTCCCTCTTTCTAAAATATTGGTCTATACTTACTTTCTTTGTTCTTTTTCTTATGATGATATGGTGAAATAATGACTACGTGATGAGATAAAATCAATTTAAATTATGAATGTTTACTGTATTTCTGATTTTCTTATTTAATTTTTTTGGACCACAATCATCATGGTTAAGTGAAACATGAATACAGGAGTTTCATTGTAATATGCCAGAAAATAATTATTACAAGTTGTTAAAAAGTAATGATATAAAGTTTCAAAGATAACAAACTCATTTAAAAAATCTTCTTATATGCAACTTTAAAATGAAACAAATGATAATCAAGTTATCAAATTAATCTGAAAATTTTATTAAAGATAAGTTATTTCATTTGTTAAAATGCTAATAAAAAAGAGACTGAACATTAGAATAAAGTAGACTGTGTGGAAAACTAAGAGTCTAAAGTGTTGAATATATTTGTAAGAGGGACAAAGACTATGAAAATACAACAGTGAACAGCTTCTAAAAAAAGAATTAGAAAGTCTTCAACAATGACATTCATGCGAAAATCACTTAATGACAATTATAATCAAGAAATATAATGCTAAGTGTAATATTACAGTAATATTTATAACAGCATTTCTCAAATTGTAGTCCCTATACCCTTCATCAGATGAATTGAAAGTTACAATGTAATATTTTTATTTTGTATTTAAATAAGAAATTTCAAACAAAATTATTTGTAATTTTCTATTATTCTTTTATTAAAAATAATTACATGCAAAATAATTAAGTATACATGTTACGGCCAATGCCCGACATATAGCCAATTCGTAAAATGGCTGGCCACTTCTAGATTTGGCCAAACCCCGAAATATACGTCTCTACATTTTTCCTTGCTCTGAGAGACAATCCCATTCACATTAGAGGATGGGTAAGTTCTATAATCTCTTGCATAAGTATTGTAAGACCAACATGCGAGATAATCCCATTCTCACTGGTGAATAAGCCAAACTTTGTACAAATGCACTCTGCTTAGTTCCACAAAATTCTAGCTTTAGCTTCTTTTTCTTTGACTTCTTGAATTGGCCATTGATTGTCGAGTGCATGGCGAATTGCCCAGCCAGAGCCCAAAATAGTTATAAATTCTAGTACATTTTGGCTTTGGACAAATCTAGAAATGGCCAGCCATTTTGTGAAATGGCTATATGTCGGACAGTGGCTGTAACATATATATACTGTGTGTGTGTGTGTGTGTGTGTGTGTGTGTGTGTGTGTGTGTGTTAACAATTATTTGCATATAAATTTTGTATATACACATAGGCCTCGATTAGTGCGAGTTTGAATAATGTGATTTTGATTAGTGCGACTTATAAAAATGATACCATTTTTCAGTTAGTGCGAGAAATATTCAATTAATGCGAGTTGTAAGCATAGACCAGTTTTACTAACAAAGCTCCGTCTTCTTTTATGATGTCAATTAACAAATTACCGTTAATTTTCGGTTAGTAAAACCGGACGAGAGCAGTCCAAGAACAGTCATTTGGCTTTGAAAGGGTGAACATCAGAAAAATGGGCTTTTTGCCGTTAACTGTTCAACATTACTGTACTATTATTTATCTTTGCTATCGTATACATACAGTATAGTACAGAATTTTCTCTTTTAAAAAGTATCGAAATGGATAAAAGGAAGAACACTTTTGACAATAAAACAGGAAACGAAAAAAAGAAGAGGTTAGTGATTACGCTACAGCAAAAAATGGATGTGATTGAGTGACATAAAAGCGGCCCAACTTCCGCTTTCAATTCGCTATTTTGGTTTTGATTTGGTGGTTGGTTTGATAATGGTATGAGACGCAATTCCTGGTAAGTTATTAATTTAGATTAGTGGTCTCCAAACTTTTTTCACTACGTACCCCTGACTGAAAAAATAAATGGCACGTATCCCCAACTGATTGAACAGATATCCATTGTAATTAGTGTTTTAAAGAGGAAATAAGGCCTTAAGTAATATCCAAGAAAGCTATAACTTCCGCTTTCGATTCACTATTTTAGTTTTGATTTGGGGGTTGGTTTGATAATGGTATGAGACGCAATTCCTGGTAAGTTATTAATTTAGATTAGTGGTCTCCAAACTTTTTTCACTACATACACCTAAGACTGAAAAAATAAATGGCGCGTATCCCCAACTGATTGAGCAGATATCTATTGTAATTAGTGTTTTAAAGAGGAAATAAGGCCTTAAGTAATATCCAAGAAAGATATAATTTGATATTATTTTTTCATAAACATAGATGCATATTTATTTTTCTTATTAAAATTTAATGAGAAGAATGGGCTTGCATTTGTTTAATAATTTCTGAAAATGCTGGTTTGATGTTATCTGACACTGCGATACGAAGGTCTGGTTCCAAGCTTAATTTATTTCAATTTTTAGTTTTAATACTCACCGGTCAATGATCTAGCAGTTTGAAGAGTCTACAAACAATATATAAAAATTGTTTTCACTGTACCCCCAGATATAGTCTTGCATACCCCACTTTGGAGACCACTAATTTAGATGATGAACAAAGATGTAAAATATGAAAGTAAATATTTCTTAAACAGTTAGTCCGGTCAGTGATCTAGCAGTTTGTAGAGTCTACAAACAATATATAAAAATTGTTTTCACTGTACCCCCAGATATAGTCTTGCATACCCCACTTTGGAGACCACTAATTTAGATGATGAACAAAGATGTAAAATATGAAAGTAAATATTTCTTAAACAGTTACTGTTAAGTTAGTATTGTGTTATTCATCGTGAGGTTAGCTAATGGCCAGAATCTCACAAAGCAAGAACCAATTACCATATTTTACATATAGTTAATACTTCGAATAGTGCGAATTCGATTAGTGCGAGAAATTTGTGGAATCAATTATTCGCACTAATCGAGGCCTACCTGTATTATCTTTTTTTTTTTGCTATTAAAAATATAGCCATTTTGAGATCCGTAAATTTTCAATGTAACCACTATTTCAATTATTTTGCACCTATTGAGTTTAAATTTTTAATTTAAATTCTATTTGTAAAACATATCTAAAGGAAATTTTAATTTACCTTGAATTTTCAATGTAACAACTATTTCAATCATTTTGCACCTATTGAGTTTACATTTTTAATTTAAATTCTATTTGTAAAACATATCTAAAGGAAATTTTAATTTACCTTGAGAAGTATATTATTGCTAATATTTTGCAATAAACTACTTTTTAATGTACTGTATCAAATTAATATTTGCACATTACCAACTTTGGAAATAGAGGGGAAAATTCAATTCTTAGCTCATATATCAGCACAATTAAACAGCAACTATTTTAAAAGGTCAATAATTGGACACTCAAGTCAAATTCAATATAAACAGATTAAAATCAAATTATAAAATTTATATTAAAATATTCTTGATTGCAAATTCCAAAATATTCTACTAAATATGTAGTAATAAATTTTTTTTTAAATAAGGAATTGATTATTAAAACCTAAAAAAATTAAGTTCAGTAAAACCTTCCATGAAATACTTGGGAAAGATCAATATTGACATATTTTTTACAAATCGAATATCTATTATTAAAACCTAAAAAAAAATTAAGTTCAATAACACCTTCCATGAAATACTTGGGAAAGATCAATATTGACATATTTTTTACAAATCGAATATCATGAAGACTTCACATATAGGATTGGCTTTTTCATTAATAAAAGCAAATTAAAATGAAGCTATAAGGTAACTTCAGAATTTTTTATTATATGACATTAACAAATTTTATAAACAATCTCTGCAAAGTATCTACCATTATAACATATTTGTGAATTTAATTACAAATTTCAAAAATATTTTCCGCATACAAGGCTCTTTACTAAATAACTATAAACAAGCAACAAAATTAATTCTGATTGTTTGTTTCTAGCAATAATAATATTAATATTATTGCTAGAAACACACAATTGTTAGATAAATAAACAAGTAATATTAATAAAATGATGAGTTTATTATTTTATGAATTTTTTTAAAACTATAATAAATCCTTAAATATCAAAAATAAAGTAATTAACCATTAAAGGGTAGTTTTCAAGCAGACACACCAATTATATTAAAATATGTACAATTTTATACAATTTAATTACATAAACAAGTAATATTAATAAAATGACAAGTTTATTATTTTATGAATTGCTTTAAAACTCTATAATAAATCCTTAAATATCAAAAATAAAGTAATTAACCATTAAAGTTTTCAAGCAGACACACCAATTATATTAAAATATGTACAATTTTATAAAATTTAATTTACCTAGAACATGGCAAATTCCCACAGCTGAAATGATCATGAATTGAATGTTAATTTTTAGAAATCCATCATTTTTAAAACATTTGTACTTAAATGTCCATTTTTTCATTTTATTGAATCATATACACCAATAATTGAAATATAAGAATCTGTCAAACAAAATAACAGTAATGATTTTCACAATTACAAAAGTTGCCTAATAACAATTATCTGTACATAATGTAAACAAAATTACAATTTTATTAAAATTATTGCTGACTAAAAAAACATTCTGAAAACATGTATTTAGATTTTTAAATTGTTCTGATTTCATCAGTGTTTGCTACCTGAGAATATGGAAAATATCTTAAAGGATGGAAT
Source organism: Olivierus martensii (assembly GCA_000484575.1). Lineage (NCBI taxonomy): Eukaryota > Metazoa > Arthropoda > Arachnida > Scorpiones > Buthidae > Olivierus > Olivierus martensii. The sequence continues at coordinate 71,656 of AYEL01073904.1, forward strand.
TATTAAAAAGTTTATATCTATTGTGACTAAAACTCTGTATATATTCGTACTTACTTACTTAGGAGCTCAAACTTGAATGGAACGATTTATAAAGATAAAAGATAAGTTGTTGCATATTGCAATGTTTCAATGAGAAAAACATTGTGAAATAATAGCGATATTTTTTCGATTATAACGACGACTATATGGCACCCGCACTTATTTAAATAAATAAGTAATCGACTTAGACATTAAATATTTATTAAAATTTAATTAATTGAATATAATTACATACGAACCAAACTTCAGATGAGTCATCATCGTCTTTCCTGTAAATTACGCTCTTTACTCAGAGCCTAATGCCATCGACATCGTACAATATTTCGATACAGAATAAATAAATAAAAAAAGTGTATTAAAAAATGTATTTTAAACTAAACGAATTTCGAAATAAATGTATTATTTTTTTATCAGTAATTAACGGAAATAATATTACTCAAAAACAAAATAAAATATTGGGATATCTATATCGGACAAGGATGTTTTATCGGATGCTTATTGATTCAACCATGGATGTATGCATTCAACATACATAGATTTTTCTCTGTTGCTTTCTAACAGATTTTTCTATGTCGGTCGCATTGGTGCTTGGAAAACACTTCGGCTTTCCATTCTGAAGGACTCTGGTTCTATTATCGCGTCTCATCCCATAAAAATATTTATCATGGAGACTTGCCGGGTCCCCATGATAAATATTTTTAACGGATTCCCGTCCTTCATAATCCGGCTGACTTGGAAAACACTTAGGGCTTTCCATTCTGAAGGACTCTGGTTCTATTATCGCGTCTCATCGCATACAAATATTTATCATGGGGACTTGCCGGGTCCCCATGATAAATATTTTTAACGGATTCCCGTCCTTCATAATCCGGCTGGTCCCTTCCCAGGGGTGCATTCTGTGGAAGGATTTGTTTTGTCCAGACACTTAGTATTCTTACTAAGTGGAAAATAGCGTCAACTGTTGGCAAAAAAGTTTACTAATCAACGGGGTCATTCTTGCGATCATCAGGGTCGACCATTTCTATAACGGGATTTGGCCATTATATGAACGAAGCGATTCAACAGGAAAGATTTACTTTTACATTTATCGGGAAGTGATTCTTCCCGATAAATGTTCGAAACTGAATTCAGATGGGGGTTCGAAACTGAATTCAGATCTTCCAGATAACATGCTACCTCTCTACCAAGCACTTTATGGCCGATCATAAATTTTATATCGTCAGTTACATGGTAGATTTGTATAATCTAAAAAAAAATCTGAATCCTTGTCTCTAGAATTTTTAGAGAAATTCGGTGTGTCTTGTTTGATTCCCTTCCTTCGCCTATATGTCAAACAACCACAACAGGTGTGGAAATCCAATGGTAATCTTTAGAATGGCCGTCTGTTTAGAAATCTCATATTAAAATTGTCATAAAGAAAAACACTATAATGATATACAATATAACATTTTTCCTATAAGATTTTAAGGTGCTTTCAATTCGATATGTAAATACGCAGGAGTACCAGTTTATGCAATAATATCGTTAAAATAATTTATAAGACTAATTGGTTCTAAAGAAATCAAAAACAGATTCACCTACATTCTACAAAAAGAAAAATATTCTATTTTCCTATTCTAGAAAATTAGGAGAAGAAGAATACAACAATTTGTTTATACTGTGGAAACAAGTTATTTTGTTGGTTTGAATTTCCGATTCTTTTTTGTTTTTTTTTTGGAAAAGCCCGCTCTCTATAAAAGAAGCTGCAAGAGGGGCGGCAGGACAGTAGGGGAAAAGTTCGGAGAAACGGAAGCGGGGGAAGGTTCGGAGAAACGGGAGCGCGGGAAGATTAGGAAACGGTCAGACATGTTGAGTGCGGACAACCTGTAACAGTTATGTAACCGTTAGAATCTATGCTTGTACTTTTTAGACTATTCATTCAATAAATTGCTAAGTCCGTTATCTGAGTCCGTATTCTTAACATATACTGTATATAAGAATATTACATTATATACAAAGATAAATTCAATTCATTATCTTATACTGTATATAAGAATATTAAATTATATACAAAGATAAATTCAATTCATTATCTTCTAAAGAATAAACAGATATATAAATGTTTATACCGAATTATTTTCATAGCAAAAAATTTTTTTGAATAATAAAAATGGGCAGATGACGATTCTTTCCAATATGCTAATCACAAAATGACGGGGAAAATAGGCTCTGCTGCAAACTGTCCAATGACGAGACATTTTTTTTTTTTTTTATATTTTACGCCCCCTTTCCAATCAGGGAGATTACTAAGGGGACGGGGCCAGTTCCAACCACGGGCTGCACCCACACCCGTGGAGGGGGGCCGGATGGTGAAGGACGGGGATCACCGGGCCGGGCCCAGTACCCCGAAAAAAATCCGGGACCAGACCCGGGACGCGAACCCGGGTCCTCCAGCGTGGCAGGCCAACGCGCTACCACTCGGCCATCCGGCCGCCAATGACGAGACATTGGGAGATATAAGCCAGTTTGCAAAGGACTGAATTCACGAACCAGATATAAACCACATGAATAATTTTTTCAAAGGACCAAAACCGAACAGATCTGTGAATGGAAAACCGAAGCGTTTCCATGTAGTCGTTTTGGCTGACAATTAAGTGGTTTTCTTCTTATATATGGTTTTATATAAGTTTTATATCGTTTTCCAATCGGCAGTTCGTAAACAGCGCGCATTCAATTACCCACCATGGGCTGTCCACATCTTTAATAGAGATGGATGTAAGCTGAAGAATAAGGTTGAAAGAAGAGGATCCGCATCCCTCCTTAAAAAAGATCTTGGAGATGTGAGATCTGGGAATTGAACTCTGATCATGGAGGGTATAAGCCTTCTCATTATGATGAGATCGAGGAATCACCAATGACCATAAGGAAAAGATTGATTTACGCTTGAAGAATCCGGATTCAGATTCTAAAAATCTTTTCAAGAGGCTCTAAGATCCAATTTCACCTAATGGCCGATTCCATCAAAGGTGTACACGAATGCCCCTGCACTTAGTAACCTTCGGTTGGAAAGCAATATAAAAAATAAACGTGAGGAGTCGGATCCAGAGTCTAATTTAAATTTTTGAGAGGTGGTTGCAGATTCGATTCTTGGTCAACTGTATAAGCCGAAACATTTTCATGCGGGAAATCAAGCAGATAGCAGTATATCATTAAACTTGCTCGACTAGGTTTTGTCAACCTATAGTCTATTTCAAGATAATCTGACAGTAACTTACTATCATTGTTATGGGTATTTCTAAACAAAGGAAAACAGTCCTTATTAGTTAAATTTAATATTATCCTATAATTTGTTGTTTTGGGAAATAAAATATCGAAATTATAAAATTTGAGATGATTTTAAAATATATATTTTAAAATCACGTATTGTTGTTATTTATGAATCGCGTATGAATACAGTGTTTCCTTTCGTGTTCGGCTGTCAGGTTATCTTGAAACAGACTATAGTGGAGCAATGGAAATGCTTTGACTATTCCTCCAGAGGATCCAGGATCTAATCCATATTTCATGCTTCCAAATTTATATGAGAACTCATGGCCATTGGCCCCTGTCCTCTACAATGTAGATAACTCTTCTACAGGAATGGACAGATTGTGATAGGGTTGAAATGGCCTCGTTACTTAGAAATATGAGATTAGAAAGTATTATTAAAAGAAACTATTAAACAAATAAAACTTTAATAAATTACCTTTCTATTGCATTTTACAGACTATTTTTATTCTTACAGAATACAAAGTATAAATATTTTAAACGCCACATGAACTTTAAGCTTCATTTATTTACGGTATTAAATGCAATTATACGTCGTACAATTTTAATAATCTCAATTAATGCTTAACAGATAACAGTTCATTACTTTCTTATACAATATTCAACTGTAATTAAAATACAAAGAAAATAAATCATTATATCAAAATTTGTTCTATCCAAGATTTATTAGAGATCAGATTTATGAATCTGCATGTAATATATGAATCGATCCATACTTTATTATTATAAAAATCCTAAATGCACTATGAAGTTTGATAAAAATTTAGAAAATATTTTTTAATTATTTATAAAATATTCAATTAGATTATAATAAAATTCCTATGCAATATAATAACAATAATAATAATATTTTTTTGGCGGAATTTTGAAGAATTTTTTATTTAATCAACTTTTCAAGTTGATAGCTACCGTGTGACGTAGACCATAGACGTCTAGCAAGTTTTGTAAATAAGTGTTTTTAGTTGATTTTAAAATAATGGATTGATAAAGAACAAAGAAAACAGACAATAAGTAGTTGAAATATTCAATCTTGAAATATGAGTAATGGAGAAAACGATGCAGTCATTGCTCAGTTATATGGTAGGTTATGCATTATTATTTTAAAATGGAATAAAAATCATAGAGAATAACAGACAACTAGATACAGGAGCAGACAACTCCAAGTATTGAGCAGCCATATTAGACAAATTATCTTGTCTTATATCTCGGTAAAAAATATTAACTGGCTACGTTAATTTCTTTAGTGTCGTGCTAGTAGAATACGCCTGTATTCCCGGTTTATAATTTTCGGAAAAATTAACAAGGAAGTGCGGTAATTGTGCAGAATCGCTACCGGTGCCGTAGGAATCAAAATTTGGTCACGTGACCGGTGCCAATGTAGCTTTATGACTCTGTTCCGTTTTACTGTTTATCTCAATGACTTACGGGACACTACCACAAAAAGTGATTTCTGCCATGACTGTATCCGTACTCTAACTGGTTTGGTACGACTGGAGAAAAAAATCCCAGCGGAATTTACCGGAATTTCGACCCCCACTTTATCTTACCCCCCTAATTAAGGACTCCTGAGTTCATTGGTGAGGGTCCCATGAGGGGCAAAGGCCCCATTCTCAAGTTATGGGGTTCCAAAGTTGGGGCTCGGAATTACGTTTTTTTTTTAATATTTTTGCAAAACTTTTATAGATAATCGGATATTTTAAACGATTTTAGATGTATCTTATCATTCCGAATCGAATGCAATCAATTTAAGTAAGCTACGACTTACCTTTACGAAGTTACGTAATTTCTTTTTTTTTGGTAGAATTTTCGATTACCGCCATATTAATAAAAATAGCACCGATCGATAGTTCACGATTAGTATACAAAACCTAAGCAAAGAACCATACCTCTATCGGTAATAGTTAGGTAGGTATAAACGTTTTTTACCTTCGCCAAAAATTACATCACCAAAGGTAAGAAAAACTTTGAACCGCTATATCTACCTAACTATTACCGATAGAGGTATGGTTCTTTGGTTAAGTTTTGTATACTAGTCGTGAACTATCGATCGGTGCTATTTTTATTAATATGGCGATAATCTAAAATTTTACCAAAAAAAAAGAAATTACGTAACTTCGTAAAGGTAAGTCGTAGCTTATTTAAATTGCTTGCATTCGATTCGGAATGATAAGATACATCTAAAATCGTTTAAAATATACGATTATCTATAAAAGTTTGGCAAAAATCTTAAAAAAAAACGTAATTCCGAGCCCCAACTTTGGGGCCCCATAACTTGAGAATGGGGCCTTTGCCCCTCATGGGACCCTCACCAATGAACTCAGGAGCCCTTAATTAGGGGGATAAGATAATGTGGGGGTCGAAATTCCGGTAAATTCCGCTGGGATTTTTTCTCCAGTCGTACCACTGGTTTTTCGCTTTGACTGCTTCCAGTATGTTTTAGAATACTGGAGACAATCAGAGTACTGCCTCGCAATGGGATTTTCACTTTTTGGCAACAAAGTGCAGTGCTTGGTATGTCTTATTATTATTACAGTTGCCTTCTCATTATGCTGTCTCTTTGTGGAGCATACTCCCAAGTTTTTTGCCACAAGATCCTGGCTGTCATTTTCTCTTTCTCCTTTACCTAGTCTGGCCATATAAATCTTCTCAGGACACGAGTGAGCAGAGCATTCCAGATACTTCACGCTTTTGCATCCCTTTAGCGATTTGGGAGCCATCTCTGATCCAATACAGTGTCATTAAACTTCTTACCTTTGGTGGAAACCGTGAGACCTGATTTCACTTTTGAATTGAATTCTTACAGCATGGAACAACATTCTGAATTGTTTTCTCACTCACTAAACTTGAAACACTATATTGGCCACCTTTCCAAATGGCAATCAGGCAGCATAGCCTAGAATAAGAATGGCAAACCTATAGCATGCATGATCGAAGTAACATTCTGGAAAATATTTTTGGCATTGCAAAACTTGGAACTATTTAAAATGGAGATTAACAAAGGGTAGTTTTCACAAAAATTTATCCAATTTTGGTGTGCACCTTTAAAAAAATTCATCACCCCTGGCTTAGAATATTATACAGTAATATCCCAACTTACATAAACTCAATTTATGTAAATTCGGAGATACATAACTCCTCGTTCTGCCCCCTCATCCACTTGTTTGTTTCACAATTACATAGTGCATATATATATATACGTACATATTTCATTTGCTGATTTGTTGTTTAAGAGTTTTTAATTACAATTACATATTATAAGCTTTTATAATAACTTGTTTTCTTGGTAATAAAGAGCCAGTTAAGAATCTAATACATTTGTATCTGAAATTAGACTTGGGAATCTGTAAGTACACCGACTTAGGTAATTTTTGACTTACATTATGCTTCTCGGTCTCACTTATTACATAACTCTGGGGTATTACTGTATTATAACAGTGCATCTTTTTTTAAAAGAACTAATAGCCTACTTTAAGGAAATCTTTTATTTTGGAATGATTAAAGTAAAGGCCTAAAATACGTCATCAAAATAATGTTCAATTCATAAAACGTGTTGAATGTCATAAATATTACAAGGTAATCTGAAATGTTCTTCATTTTTTAAAATGGGTAAATTTATAGTTAATTAATTTTTTCAAATTTGATTTTATTGACCCGATTATCCCAATAAATTTTACAAAAACCAAACAAATAAGTACTCCTGATTTTCTGAATTGTGGATTAATCAGGTGTAATTCATAACCTAGAAGTATGTCATTTATTGATGTTTTATCTTTAAATGCTCCAGATTAATTTCTTTATTATATCTTAAACAATTGGTGATAGAAATTTAAAATTACAAATATTGCAATAATTGTTTCTTGCAAATAAATGAACTTCTTGTTTTCTTTTTCAATAAATTGTAGAACATTTGGATATGTGAATATATGCAATTTATTTTTTTAATATTAAATACTTACTGTCCATAATTTTTTTTTTTTTTGCAGATTACCCCATTTAACTGAGAGTATACTGTAGTTCAAAAGCTATTAGGAATAAATTTTTGAACTTCCACAAGGTTTATATGATTGTATTTAAAGAATTATTAATGTATCATTGAGATCACATTTAATGGCCTAACTGTTAAATTTCGTAAAAATTCAATGGATTGTTCAATAAGTATTAAAAGTATATGCCAAAGTTTGAATATTCACTGATTTTAAATGGTTGAAGGTACAGAGTTACAATAGCAATGGAAATTGAAATGATACTGCATTTCATTTACTTTTAATGGTATAACATTAACATCCAATTTCTTTAAAATCTGCTAATAGTTTGAAGTTATTAGTGAGGACCGATGGTGAGGATCTTATAAGTCTCACATTATTTTAGAAAGTAGATAAAAAATGATTTGTTATCTACAAGTTTATATGTGGTTTTATTTATTATGTTAATATTGTGAAAAATTACATGAGCAGCTGCAATAGATTCTTATCAGAATTATTTAAAAGCAGTCAGACTGATTATTGTTATATCAAGTTTTAAAAATTTGATTATATAAATCTAATCAGTAATTTGTTATAAAAAAAAAAAATAATTTCAAAAAACAGTCAGACAAGCTTAAAGTAGGGAAATATTAAACTTCATAATAAATCTTTTGTTTTTTTTATTTTTGCAATAAAGCAGAGAGTAGATTAATATTTATAGAATAATTAATTTTTTTAATTATAAAATATATTTACCAATAAATGTGTTAATTTTATTTAAAAGGGTTTTTAAAATTTATTTTAGATTTAATTAAAGATATTAAAGATCCCGAAAAACCGCAGACGTTAGAAGATCTTGATGTTGTTTATGAAAAAGGAATAAGCATAATTAATGAAGGTTACACAGAAATAATAAGAATTGAATTTAAGCCAACTGTGCCGTATTGTTCTTTAGCTACTTTAATTGGTATGTATATAATTGTTTCAAAGTTTTTAATTTATAATTTTAGTTTGGATTTATATCATACAGTTTTGAATGCAAGAAATACAGATGCTATATCAGAATAGTATTTAAAATAAAAAATGTTAAATTTTTTAATATAAATTACTTTTACTTGCTTGTCAATAACTAATTTGTTTGAAGTGTTACAATTAAAAGTTTCTATATTTTTTCATCTAAACATTTGAATATGAACACAAATTATACTAAATTTTTTACGTTAGGATTATGCATTCGAGTTAAACTTGAAAGATGTTGGAATCAAAAATTTAAAGTAAGTTTAATTTAAAAAAAACATTATTATTTCAATATAAATTAATAAGAGAAATGAATTTTATTGCTGACAGTTTTCCAACTAATACTATAATTTGATATTAAAGATTAAAATTAATATTTTTTAAGAATTTATGCAGCATTTATAATGCACTCAATTTCTTGTTATAGTTTCAACTTTAATAATTTTGTGCAGCAGTGAGAATAGTATTTCCAATTTAAATAAAGTTTTTGCAGCATTTGAATAATGATTATGTAATGCAGACGTAAATAAAAAAACTTGTAAAAAACAAAAGACTGCAGAGATACTGTATATCCATACCGTACTCTTTATAATAAGTTGGTATGCAGGACTATGCTATCTGGTTTTACTAGATAAAATAGATCCAACTTATTCCGGTTTGTTTTAATTGCTTCTGTTTCATGTTTTCATTGAAATTTTTTTTGAGCTATGAGCAAAAATAAAATGAAGAAAGAACAAGTCCTTCAGCAGTTAATGTCACTTTACTACTTTATTCAAACTCAAACATTAACTGCTGAAGTGCTTGTTTTCAAGGTTGTTATTTTATTGAGTAGCAGTTTTAGAAAGTTTTAGTTAACATATTGGTAAGAACAAGTCATTTTTATTCCTTATAAAACATTTGAAACTATGATAAGATATATTAAACTACAAAATAATTTACCTGCCACTGATATAATAATTATGAAAAAATAACAGCTTTTCTTCGAAAAATGAATATTTGTTTTATTGCTGTTTTTCTCATATGTTCACCCAACAGATATAAAAGAAAAATAAAATTTATTGATATTTTATCTGAGTAACTGCTTAGAAAGTATTTATATACAACATGTATTTTATTTAATTTTTGACTTATAAATAGTATTTTGCATGTGTTTTCATGTTAAAACATGTGCAAAATACTACAGTGAAACTGGCCTAAAACGTCCACTAATGGTTCTCGAAAAAATGGTCTTTTTAGAGAGGTGGTCTTTTTACACAGTTCAAAAATACAGTGTGCTGTTTTAAAATTATCGATACTTTAGTGATACAAGTACCTGTACTGTACTGTATCTAAAAAATAATAGTGACAAGTTTTTGAAGGATATTTGCTTTTATTTACATATCAAAAAGTTACATATACATGTACAGTAATACTGTACTCCATTCCTACGAGCTAATTACTGTAGTTCAAAGGGATAAAAAAATTTGTGATAGAACTTTGTTTGTTTTGAGCTGTTTTATGTACTACTATAGAATTTTCAAATTCTATTTCTAACTTATTTAAAAGTTCTGTCAAATGTTCACTGTTTAATTCGTCAGCAGTGCATTTTAATGATTTTATTGTGCGAACTACATTTTCTATTGGCATTTTTTTGTAGTCTTCATTTTCCCCTTCAATGCCTTCCTCATCCTCTTCGTCAGGAGCATGATCATGTCAGTAGTATAAGAATTGTCACATCTGGCATATACGTGAAATGTAAGTGAATTTCACGAAAATGACAATGTCACATCTGGGATATAGATGAAATTTACTTTCGCCTCAAAAGTAAAATAATCGGAGAAGTATATCTTCCATATATAAAGTTAATGTTGTTTTGGAAGTAACGATTTCACGAAATACTCTTAAGCGAATTTTACGAAAATAACATTATCACGAAATTTACTTTTGTCTCAAAAGTAAAATAACCGGACAAGTTTATCTAGTATATAAATTTACTTTCGATTTCATGAAATTTT